>CM038682.1:479252521-479308126 GCA_021605205.1 Aegilops longissima
AGTAACAACGAAGTTACAAGGGCGGGCTATCTGGCGATATAGGAGTATCAAAGCAGTAACATGCTATGCTACTCTAATGCAAGCAGTGTAGATAAGAGTAAGCGATATCGGTGATCAAGGGGGGCTTGCTGGTTGCTCTGGCAAGAGAGAGGTCGTCGACCTTGTGGTCGAGGCGGCGGCAGCGGCGTCGGTCTCGTAGTCTACCAAGAGAAGAGGGAAGAACAATGAATACACGTAACAGATGCATAACGATGCATGACATGCCAAGAAGCGATGCTAGGCGTGCCCTAACGTGGTAAGAGAAGTCTTGGTTTAGGGGAAAACATCCAGGAAGTTATCCGGTTCGGACGTCTGTCAGACGGATGAGCCGGAGGAGAAAGTTTGCAGAGTTCGATAGGTTAGAGGCGTGTGGTGGACGAGCGGATTGCGTATCCGGATTCGTCTCGTCGTTACGAGCAACTTTCATGTTGAAATTAGTTTAATCCGGATTACGGATTAAAAGTTATGATTTATAAAAGGTTTTATTAATTTACGGAATTTTAATTAATTATTTAATTAATTTGAAATTGCATTTATGACATCGACATGATGTCATCTTGGCGTCATCGATCAACGGGGTTGACTAAGTCAACCACGACGGTGGGTCCGCATGTCATACACTATTAAGCAATTAACCTAATCAGTTAATTAACCTTACTTAATTAAGTTAATTAATGATTAGTGTTAATAAATTCAGAATTAATTAGTTTAATTAATTACCCAATTAATTTAACTAATGATTAGGGTTAATTAATCCGAATTAATTAGATTAATTAATTACTCAATTAATTAATTAATTAATTAATTAGTTAATTAGTTTAATTCCTTTTATTTCCTTTTTTTAGTTTACATTTTAATAAAAGCGTTCTTTTTTTCGTTTTTGGTGGGGTGGGGCCCCCACGTGAGAGCCAGGCCAAGCAGGCTGGCGGCCTTGAGCGATCTGAGGCGTTGCCCGATTCGAAACGAACCCGGCCCGGTCGGGGAAGCGACCAGGCGGATCGAGGCGATGAGGCGGATCGAAGCGTGAGGCCGGGCGGCGGCCCTGGCGCGCCGCCCGTGTGAGGCGGCAGGCGGGGATGGCGGGTTCGGAGCGAGCCAGCCATGTGAAGGAGGGACGAGGCGCCGAGCGAGGGGAAGGGGCCTTGAGGCTCGGTGGCGGCTAGCTAGGCCGGTGGAGCCGCCGACAGGGGAAGGAAGGGAGAGGGGCACACGGTGGCCGGTGGTCAGACCCGCCCGGCCGGATCCAGGGAGAAGGAAGGAGGGGGATCGGGGAGGGTGCACTGTGGGCCATGTGGGAGCCGGAGGGGACGGAGGGAGGGCGCCAGTCTGTGGGGGCAGCCGGAGCAGTCGTGCCGACGGGGAAAGGGGAAGGAAGGAGCCTCACAGGGAAGTAGGGTCTCGGCAGTGGGCTCGGCAGAGGTCGGGGCGGCCGGTGAGGAGGAGGCCGGGAGGCGTTCCGTGAGCGGCGAGGCGAGCCGGACCCAGGTGATGTGATCGCCGGGCTCGGGGGCTCCGAGGCTGACGGGAGGAGGGATCTCCAGGCGGAGGAGGAGGAGGGAGGAGGAGGAGGCGTGGCGGGGGCGCAAGGAGGGGGGGCAGCGGGGAGGTTCGGTCGGGGCAGTCGGCTCGGTCGAGGGCCCTGCCCGATCCAGGTCGGGTCGGGGCGAGGGGCGAGGGGGGAGGAGGTGGGGGCGGTTAGGGTTTCCATGAGGTGGGGTGGGTTATCTGGGCGGGGTGGCTGGGCGGTGGGCCGGCCAGAGGGAAGGGGGATGGGCCAAGGGGAGAGGGAGGGGGGCGGTGGTGGGCGGAGGGGGGTTATCCCCTCCTGTTTATTTATTTTCTTTTCTCTTTTGTTATTTTCCTTTTACATTTTGGTTTATTTAAATTGCTTTGGCATTTTGTAAATATTAGTGCACCCACCAATATTAGGTTAGGTATTTTAGAAAACCCGGAACATTTTAGAATTAGTTTTGAAACCCTTTTATCGTTTGTTTTATTTTAATTTTTGTTTTTGGGCGGTTCGAATTAACGAGAAGTTAATTAACATAACCGGGTGATTCTTGTTGCATAACCATCCAAGGCGTTACAAATCTCCTCCACTACAAGAAATCTCGTCCGAGATTTAGGAGGTAGAAGGAAAGAGGCGGGATATTCATCTCGTAGGCGATCCTCGCGTTCCCGGTGGCTTCATCTTGAGTGATTCGACCCTTTGGACTTTGAGGAATTTGATCGCCTTCGGCGGTGCGGCGTTCAGCAGTCGAGAATGCGGACGGATGCTCTTTATAGGAGAGGTCTGTTGCAATTCGAGCACTTCATGGTCCTTTGCTCGGATTGGGTCCTTGAAGCAGCGTCGGAGTTGGGACACGTGGAACACATCGTGAACACGAGAAAGGTTCGACGGAAGCTCAGTTGATAGGCCACTTTTCACGCCTTTCGAGAATAGTGAAAGGGCCAATATAGCGAGGAGCTAGCTTGCCCTTGATCCGAAGCGGTGAGCACCCTTCATTGGTGTACGCGAAGATAGGCCTTTTCGCGAGTTGATAGACCATGTCTTTGTGATAGCGGTCATAATTACTCTTTTGGCGATCGGCAGTCTTGAGATTCTCGCGAATAATGCGGACTTGTTCTTCGCATGTTGGATAATATCCGGACGAAGAGTGGGCGTTCCCAGATTTCGACCAGTTCGAGAGGGTTGGCACTTTCGTCCATATAACACCGAAGGGGCCATCTTGAGACTAGCTTGATAGCTATTATTATAAGAGAACTCAAGCATACGGAGAGATTCCTCCCATTTCTTGCGAATGGGGCGACACAAGCTCGAAGCATGTCTTGAGAATTTGGTTGACACGTTCAACTTGCCCTTGAGACTGCGGATGAAAGCGATCTTGAAAGATAAATGAGTCCCCATAGCTTCTTGAAACTTGCCGAATCTTGAAGTGAATAAGCTGCCACGGTCGAGCGATAACCAGTGGAATACCGTGAAGTGAAACAATTCTGGACATATAGGCGTTGCAAGCTGGCTAGCGGTGATCGTTTCTTTGACCGCGGAAAATGTGCAACTTTAGAAAGCCGGTCAATGGCGACAAGAATAGCATCATTACCTTTCTGCGATTTGGGAAACCCGGTGGACGAAGTCCATTTCAACATGGTCCCATTTCCATTCGGGAATAGAGATAGGCTGCGAGTTCCAGCAGGCCTTTGATGTTCTGCTTTGATCTGACGGCAAGCGTCACACTCGAAACATAGCGAGCAATGTCACGCTTCATATTAGACCACGGAATCTCGGCGAATGTCTTGATACATCTTTGTCTTGCCGGGTGGATACATAGAGGCGTATCATGAGCTTCTTGCATAACCTTCCGAGTCATATCCAGGTTGTCCTTCTTACATGGCACCACTAGGCGGCCTTTGAAGTACAAAGGCGCCATCATCGGCAATAGTGAAGGATGAGGATTTCCTTTCTGACGTCTTGTTTAAGCTTGTAGACCTCGAGTCAAATCCTGCATTGTCTTTATGGTGCCCAAGAGATCGGGTTCAACAGCCGGGGTAAAGAGGGATCCACAGGGAACAACACGGAGATTCATCTTGCGGAACTCCGGAGGAGGGGGCGAGTGCACGGAGGAACAATATGGAGGTTCACTGCTGAATTCTTCAACAAGTGAGGGCTGAACTTTGTGAACACGAAGGTGGTTCGATAAGACTTGCGGCTCAAGGCATCAGCCATTACATTAGCCTTGCTCGGCGTATAGGAAATACCCAAATCAAAGTCGCAAGCAGTCTCCATCCATCTCTGCGGCGGAGGTTCAGGTCTGGCTGAGTAAGCAGATACTTCAGACTTTGGTGGTCGGTGTAGATCTATAGCGATTACGAGAAGGTAATGTCATGCTTGCTTTAGCGCATGAATGACGGCAGCAAGTTCGAGGTCATGAACTGGGTAGTTCTCCTCGTGAGGCAAGCTGTCGAGAGGCATAAGCAACCACTTTGCGCTCTTGCATTAGGACACCGCCTAACCCTTGACGAGATGCGTCGCGATAAATGTGAAGTCCTTCTTAGTATCGGAGGAGCTAGCATGGGGCAGTCGTCGACTTGTCTTTGAGTGCTGAAACTTTCACGACACTTATCATCCATTGGAACTTGGCGCCTTTATGCAATAGATTAGTCGGAGGCTCGGCAATCTTGGAGAAGTTCTCGACGAATCGGCGACAATAGTGGCGAGACCGAGAAAACTTCGACTTATGCGTTCTTGGAGGAGTCAATCGAGAATAGCCTGAACTCGTTCGGGGTTGACGGCAATACCATCCTTAGAGATGACATGTCCAAGGTAGGTTACTTGAGGAAGCCGAATTCACACTTGGAGAACTTGGCATAGAGTTGATGCTCTCGTAGCTTTTCGGCACAAGACGAAGATGTTGACATGTTCTTCTTCATTCTTGGAATAGATCAGGATATCATCCGGATAAACCACGACGAACTTGTCGAGGTAATCCATGAATATATAGTTCATCGAAGAGAGAAGGTGGCTGGAGCATTGGTTAAGCGAAAGACATGACGGTGTACTCGTATGAACCATAACGAGTCACAAATGCGGTCTTGGGGATATCCTCCTCGCGAACACGGATCTGGTGGTAACCCAACCTCAAGTCGAGTTTCGAGAACACCGACGAACCAGCCAATTGATCATAAAGATCATTGATCCGAGGAAGAGGATACTTATTCGAATGGTAGCTTGATTTATAGGACGGTAGTCTTGGACCAATCGGTTTGTCCCATCCTTCTTCTTGACAAAGAGAAGGTGCTCCCCAAGGAGAGCAACTTGGGCGAATGAAGCCGCTTTGAAGAGATTTGTCGATTTCCTCCTTTAGTTCAAGGAGTTCATGCGGCGGCATCTTGTAGGGGCACGCTTGGCTATAGGAGTGGTGCTGGTTTCAAGTCGATGACGAATTCGACAGCCCTAGCGGGGAATCCTCGAAGTTCTTGAGGAAGAGCGTCTTGGAAGTCTCGAGCAGCAGGGAATGTTTTCTATTCCCTCGAGGGTGCGGCGTTCAATGCATTCAATGCATATAGCCTTGCCTCGGCATTTTGAACCGAACGAGCATTGTAGCTACGATTTCATCGAAGGTGCAGCAGATGGGACGGTCTTAGTGGCGCAAGCGATTGGCGCCGTGCGCTTTCAACCAATCCATCCCAAAATGAGGTCAATGCTACAAGACTTTAGCACGATAGGAGAGACAAGGAATTCCATTCCTTCGATTTCAACGGGGCGTCGTTGCAAATCATGGAAGTCCGACATTGGCCCCGAGGGTGTGTACTAATAGTGAAGCATTCATGTCTTCACTTTTTATGCCATGCATGAATGCAAAATCTTGAGACATGAATGAATCGATGCCTGAATCGAATAAAACAGATGCGTACTGAATTTACGAGGAGTGTACCCATCACGATGGCGAGGCTGGTCTTGAGCTTCGTTCGGATCAACGTGGTTGGCCTGAGCTTGCCCATAAGACTTGCCGGTGTTGTTGCGATTCAGGTGTTTCCACGGCCAGTTCTTTGGAAGGGCGATTGATTACAGTTACGTTGCATTCTCTATGCAGTGCCTGGCTGTCCTTTGAAGCATAAGCCATTATTGGGAGTGGGAGCAGGAGCTTGGGGTGGTGGAGCTGGAAGCTTGGCTGCTTAGTTGTAGGCGAGGCGAGGTGTAGCATAGTTCGCTTTGAAGCAGGAGCATTCGGCTGGTACATGCTGTTGGGAATCCATATCTTGCGCTTCTGCGAGGCGGGCCCGAAGATGAGCGGTGTCACAGTTGCTTTGTTAGAGCTCTGGTATTCCTGCAGACCAGTTTCGACATTGATAGCTTTGTTCACCAAGGTGGCGAAATCAGCAAAGTCGTGCACTAGAAGTGCGAGCTTGATGTCGACTTGAAGGCCGCCACGGAACTTCTCTGTCTGCGTGCATCGGTTGCAATATCCTCTTGACATAGCGAGACAAGTCCAAGAACTCTCGTTGATAGGCTTCAACATCTTGTTGCCTTGGGTGAGATTGCGGAACTCACGCTTCTTCGGTCCATGACCCCTTGAGGATGAAGCGGGCACGGAAGGCAACTGGAAGTCCGGCGGTGATGAGTGTTCCAGCTGGCGAGTCTGACGGTGGCTGTCCCACCATTGAGCTGCGGGTCCCTTCAGGAAGAAGGAAGCAAAGGTGACATAGTGGCGGGGCTACATCAGCAGACTCCATCTCATAGGTGATGTCACGGGCGATCATCGACATCCGATGGTTGAGTTGAGCTGCGGTGGCGCTGGGGTTGAGCGTATGAATTCTGCGAGTTGTTCCGTTTGGGTCTTTGGTGCATATTGGGGCGAGGCTGAGCCATCATATTCTCCATGAACTGGCGATTCATCTCGAGCTGTTGGACCATACCAGCCATGTACTCGGCGGTGGTGGGAAGTTGGCACCACGACCACGACTGCTGGCCTAACCATCCTGCTATTATATAACGAGGGTAGTTCACATTTGAGAAATTAAGCAAGAGGCAGAATCATTCATGATGAAACATGCATAATGAAAGTAGCATGATGGGAACTACATAGTAGTTGGCATATATTACAAAAGGAATCATGCATGGAGTTCGATACATAGAGTCCGATTACATAGACTACTACATCATAGGCGGCACGGGCTCATGGCGAGTACATCAAATGCTAACAAGCAAGCCTACATCAGTCCCCATGATGCTGCGGAGGTAGTCTGTAGTCTGAAAGGCGATAGTGCGGCGGTGGATAGTCCTCCACGTCGGTGACACAGGGGCCGCGGATACTCTGGTGCTGAATCCGGCGTCCGGTGGCGGGAAAGGGCCAAGTCGGAGAGTAGCCTCCCACGTCGGCCAACCAACACCACAGGGCATCACGGTCTGGCGGGTAGATCGCAGAACGCGGCAGCTCTCGATCGGACAAAGGGTGCATCAGCGTCGAGCACGATAGAGGTCTGACGGGTGATGTACAACTCGTGGCGAAGAGCTCGGTTAGCTCGATCCAGCCCATCGGCATGCGAACAAAGTTACGATGGTGGAAGGGCTCTCTGGTAACGATGGTGTAGGCAGCGGTGTAGTAACCCTCCTCACCAACATCGACGCGATAGCAATGTGCACGAAGGGGAGGTGTCCAACTCTCGATACTCTGCGAAGGCGTGTCGGCAAAGCATAAGCAGCATCGTGGACTGCCATATCGATGGTCACTCCAACACCATGTGCGGTGTGCAAGACACGATGAGTGGATTCATACTCCCGAGTAGAGGTGGGCGATGGCGCGATGCGCTCTGGTTGTAGTCTGGTACTCCTCATAGGCGGTGTACTCGAGGTGCGGCGATAACCCGGATAGGTCATCATCTCGGCTAGCACCGCAGGTGATCCCGAGGCACCAATGGCCGTCGTGTGGCGCACGACCTGCCTCGTGGGTTCCATCTGAAAACAAAGACGTTTCAAAGGAGTCAAATGACAGGGTGGAAATTGTTCAAATACAATTCCAAAAACAACTAAGGCTATATCCAGCTTTGGGGTGAATGCGGTCACGGGATCCTAGTGATAGTTAGTAAAATCGTTTAACCCGAGTAGAAGAGAGTTCAGAGCCCCAGAGTAAAGGTCGAGGAGTAAAAGATCCTAGTACCACCCGATGGCGACGTGGGCCCGTAAGGCACACAACCAAGTTAGTAAAAGTTTTGCAATGTCTAGACTCGACTTCGGCCAAGGAGTGTGGAAGGGGGATTCCTACAGGCAGTCGGCTCTGATACCAACTTGTGACGCCCTCGATTCAATCGTACACTAATCATGCACGCAAATGTATGCGATCAAGATCAAGGACTCACGGAAGATATCACAACACAACTCTACAAATAAAATAAGTCATACAAGCATCATAATACAAGCCCGGGGCCTCGAGGGCTTGAATACAAGTGCTCGATCATAGGCGAGTCGTGGAAGCAACAATATCTGAGTACGGACATAAGTTAAACAAGGTGCCATAAGATGGCAAGCACAAGCTGGGATCTGAGATCGAAGAGGACAGGCCTCCGCCTGGGATCCTCCTAGGTCACTCTGAGGTCGTCGTCGGTGGGCTGCTGCGTAGTAGTAGCACCTCCGGAGTAGTAGTCGTCGAGGCGGTGGCGTGCGGATCACAGGCTCCATCGTCGATTGCAGCAATCGAGTAGAGATAGGGGAAAAGGGGAACAAGGCAACCGTGAGTACTCATCCAAAGTACTATAAACAAGGAGCTACACTACATATGCATGGATATATGTGTAAAGGCCATATCGGTGGACTGAGCTGCAGAATGCCGAATAAGAGGGGATAGCTAGTCTTAACGAAGACTACGCACGGACACCGATGCAGCAGCAGAGAAGAGGACAACGGAAGTCCTCCAAGTAACATCATATAGCAATAATCCTACCCGGCAATCCCCGCTCATAACCACCTGAGCGAGGCGACCACGGTTATATCGGCACTTGGAAGGTGTGTTTTATCAAGTATCCGGTTCTAGTTGTCATAAGCTCAAGGTACAACTCCAAGTCGTCACATTACAGAAGATCACGGCTATCCGAATAGATTAACTTCGCAGGGTGCACCATCTTACCAGACGCTTGATCCCATTTGGCGGACACACTTTCCGGGGTCATGCCGACAGCGTAAGATCAACACGTCGCAGCCCACCTAGGCTGTGAGAGAGAGGCCACGCGGTCTAAACCTAAGCAGCAGGGTGCAGGGCCCATCGCCTGAGCACACACTTGCGTTCGCGAGCGGCCGGAAGCAGACCTAGCCTAACAGCGTTCGATCCAATCCGCGTAGCGCGCTCCGTCGTGACGTCTGAAGTGCTTGGTGATACCACGGCGGGATACCCATAACTACTCCCGCATAGATGGTTAGTGCGTATAAGCTCGTAGCCAACCAGATCAAATACCAAGACCTCGTTAAGCGTGTTAAGTAACATGAGCGCCCGAGCAGGCCAGGCCCACCTCTCTCCTAGGCGGTCTCAACCTGCCTGTCGCTCCGCCACAAAGATCCACTCATGGGTGCTCCATCGGCCGACCGACTTTAGTCTCACATGTATCATGTATAAAGTATATGATATATACCGTGATCAACTCCCGAGTGATCACGGCCCGATAATATAGCATGGCGAATGCAGACAAGTATGAAGGGCCACAGATGAATGAACTAGCAACCTATACTAAGCATATAGGATTGCGGTAAGGTAACAATGAAGTTACAAGGACAAGGCTATGCGGCGGTATAGGAGTATCCAAAGCAGTAACATGCTATGCTACTCTAATGCAAGCAGTGTAGATAAGAGTAGGCGATATCTGGTGATCAAGGGGGCTTGCTGGTTGCTACGGCAAGAGAGAGGTCGTCGACCTTGTAGTCGAACCGGCCAGTGCTGCGTCGGTCTCGTAGTCTCAAGAGAAGAGGGGAAGAACAATGAATACAGTAACAGATGCATAACGATGCATGACATGCCAAGCGATGCTAGGCGTGCCCTAACGTGGTAAGAGGAGTCTTGGTTTAGGGGGAAAACATCAGGAAGTTATCCGGTTAGGACGTCTGTCAGACGGATGAACCGGAGGAGAAAGTTTTGAGGTTCGATAGGTTAGAGGCGTGTGGTGGACGAGCGGATTGCGTATCCGGATTCGTCTCGTCGTTCGAGCAACTTTCATGTTGAAATTATTTTAATCCGGATTACGGATTAAAAGTTATGATTTATAAAGGTTTTATTAATTTACGGAATTTTAATTAATTATTTAATTAATTTGAAATTGCATTTATGACATCGACATGATGTCATCTTGGCGTCATCGATCAATGGGGTTGACTAAGTCAACCTGACGAGTGGGTCCCGCATGTCATACACTATTAGCTTAATTAACCTAATCAGTTAATTAACCTTACTTAATTAAGTTAATTAATGATTAGTGTTAATAAATTCAGAATTAATTAGTTTAATTAATTACCCAATTAATTTAACTAATGATTAGGGTTAATTAATCCGAATTAATTAGATTAATTAATTACTCAATTAATTAATTAATTAATTAATTAGTTAATTAGTTTAATTCCTTTTATTTCCTTTTTTAGTTTTCGTTTAATAAAAGCGTTCTTTTTTTTTCGTTTTTGGGGTGGGGCCCCACGCCGAGCCAGAGGCCAAGCAGGCATGGCGGCAGGCGATCTGGCGTTGCCGGTCGAGAACGAACCCGGCCGGTCGGGAGGCGACCAGGCGGATCGAGGCGTGAGGCGGCCGAGCGGCAGCCCTGGCAGCGCCACGTGATGGCAACGCCAGCATGGAGAGAGCGACAGGCGGGGATGGCGGGTTGGCCGAGCCAGCCTTGTGAGGAAGGGGGAGGGACGAGGCGCCCGAACGAGGGGGGGGCCTTGAGGGCTCGAGGGCGCTAGTGGCTGGAGGGTCAAGCCAGGGGAAGGAAGGGAGAGGGGGCACACGGTGGCAGGTAGGTCAGACCCCCTTGGCCGGATCAGCGAGGAGAAGGAAGGAGGGATCGGGAGGTGTGGCCTTGGCCGCTGGGAGCCGGAGGGGCTGGAGGAGGCGCCGGTCTGTGGGACGGCCGGAGCCAGTCGCCGACGGGGAAAAGGGAAGGAGGAGCCTCGGGGAAGTAGGGTCTCGGCGGGTGGGCTCGGCAGGGGTCAGGGGCAGGCCCGGGGAGGAGGAGGGAGGCGTTCAGGGTGCGAGGCGAGCCGGACCATGATGTGATCGGCCGGGCTCGAGGCGCTCGAGGCGGCGACGGGAGGAGGAGGGATCTCCGGGCGGCGGAGGAGGAGGAGGCCCGGGGCGGCCAGGGGGGGGCAGGCAGTGGGGGGCGGCGGGGAGGTTTGGTCGGGGCAGTCGGCTCGGTGGGGGAGGTGCCTGCCCCGATCCAGATCGGGTCGAGGGGGCGAGGCGAGGGGAGGAGGGCGCGGTTAGGGTTTCATGGGGTGGGGTGGGTTATCTTGGCGGGGTGGCTGGGCGGTGGGCGGCCAGAGGAAGGGGATGGGCCAAGGGAGAGGGAGGGGCAGGTGGGTGGGCAGGAGAGGGTTATCCCCTCCTGTTTTATTTTCTTTTCTTTTCTCTTTTTGTTATTTTCCTTTTCTGTTTTGGTTTATTTAAATTGCTTTGGCATTTTGTAAATATTAGTGCACCCCACCAATATTAGGTTAGGTATTTTAGAAAACCCCGGAACATTTTAGAATTAGTTTTCGAAACCCTTTTATCGTTTGTTTTATTTTAATTTTTGTTTTGGACGGTTCCGAATTAACGAGAAGTTAATTAACATAACGGGTGATTCTTATTGCATAAACATCCAGGCGTTACAGCAATAGTTGGCGAGGCGACAACGATGCTACGATGGAGATCAAGGTGTCGCGCCGGTGGCGATGGTGATCATGGCGTTGCTTGGCGATGGAGATCACAAGCACAAGATGATGATGACCATATCATATCACTTATATTGATTGCATGTGATGTTTATCCTTTATGCATCTTATCTTGCTTTTATTGACGGTAGCATTATAAGATGATCTCTCACTAAAATTATCAAGAAGTGTTCTCCCGAGTATGCACCGTTCGAAAGTTCTTCGTCTTTGAGACACCACGTGATGATCGGGTGTGATAGGCTCTACGTTCAAATACAGCGGGTGCAAAACAGTTGCACCGCAGAATACTCGAGTTAAACTTGACGAGCCTAGCATATAACAGATATGGCCTCGGAACACGGAGACCGAAAGGTCGGCGTGAATCATATAGTAGATATGATCAACATAGTGATGTTCACCATTGAAACTACTCCATCTCACGTGATGATCGGACATGGTTTAGTTGATTTGGATCACGTAATCACTTAAGATGACTAGAGAGATGTGGGTCTAAGTGGGAGTTCTTAAATAATATGATTAATTGAACTTAAATTTATCATGAACTTAGTCCTGGTAGTATTTTGCAAATTATGTTGTAGATCAATAGCTCGCGTTGTTGCTTCCCTATGTTTTTATATGTGTTCCTAGAAAATTGTATTGAAAAATGTTAGTAGCAATGATGCGGATTGGATCCGTGATCTGAGGTTTATCCTCATTGCTGCCTGTAAGAATTATGTCTGGAAGCACCGCTGGGTGACAGACCTCTGCAGATCTTGAGCGAGAAGTTGTGAGCGTTGGCAAAGCAATATGATGACTACTTGATAGTTTAGTGCACCATGCTTAACGGCTTAGAATCGGGACTTCAAAGGCGTTTTGAGCGTCATGGACCATATGAGATGTTCCAGGAATTGAAGTTAATATTTCAAGCAAATACCGAGTTGAGAGATATGAAGTCTCCAACAAGTTCTATAGCTAAAAGATGGAGGAGAATCGCTCAACTAGTGAGCATGTGCTCAGATTATGCAGGTACTTCAATCGCTTGAATCAAGTGGGAGTTAATCTTCGAGATAAGATAGTGATTGACAGAATTCTCTAGTCACCATCACTAAGTTACTAGAACTTCGTGATGAACTATAGTATGCAAGGGATGACGAAAACGATTCCCGAGCTCTTCGTGATGTTGAAATCGACGAAGGTAGAAATCAAGAAAGAGCATCAAGTGTTGATGATTGACAAGACCACTAGTTTCAAGAGAAGGTCAAAGGAAAGATAGGGAACTTCAAGTAGAAAGACAAGTAAGTTGTCACTCCTGCGAAGAAGCCCAAAGCTGGACCAAAGCACGAAACTAAGTGCTTACACTGCAAAGGAAATGGTCCTTTGGAAGCGGAAATGCCCTGAATATTTGGTGGATAATAAGGATGGCAAAGTGAACAAAAGTATATTTGATATACAGGTTATTGATGTGTGCCTTACTAGTGTTTATAGTAGCCCTGAGTATTTGATACTGTTAGGTTGCTAAGATTAGTAACTCGAAACAGGAGTTGCAGAATGAACAGAAACTAGTTGAAGGGAAGTGACGATGAGTGTTGGAAGTAGTTCCAAGATTGATATGATCATCATCGCACACCCTGTACTTTCGGGATTAGTGTTAAACCTAAATAAATGTTATTTGGTGTTTGCGTTGAGCATGAATATGATTTGATCATATTTATTGCAAAACAGTTATTCATTTAAAGTCAAAGAATAATTGTTGTTCTGTTTACATGAATAAAACCTTAAATGGTCATACACCCAATGAAAATAGTTTTCAAAAGCGGTTATTCATTTAAAGTCAAAGAATAATCGTTGTTACATTTAAATGAATAAAACCTTCGATGGTTATGCACCCAATGAAAATAGTTTGTTGGATCTCGATCGTAGTGATACACATATTCATAATATTGATGCCAAAAGATGCAAAGTTAATAAAGATAGTGCAACTTATTTGTGGCACTTGCCGTTTAGGTCATATTGGTGTAAAACGCATGAAGAAACTCCATCTTGATGGACTTTCGGAATCACTTGATTATGAATCACTTGATGCTTGCGAACCATGCCTTATGGGCAAGATGACTAAAGACTCATTCTCCGAACAATGGAGCAAGCAAATGACTTATTGGAAATAATACATCTTGATGTATGCGGTCCGATGAGTGTTAAAGCTCACGGCAAGTATCGTTATTTTTCGACCTTCACAAGATGATTTGAGCAGATATGAGTATATCTACTTAATGAAGCACAAGTCTGAAACATTTGAAAAGTTCAAATAATTTCAGAGTGAAGTGGAGAATCATCGTAATAAGAAAATAAAGTTTCTACGATCTGATCGTGGAGGAGAATATTTGAGTTACGAGTTTGGCCTTCATATAAAACAATGTGGAATAGTTTCACAGCTCACGCCACATGGAACACCATAACGTAATGGTGTGTCCGAACGTCATAACCGTACTTTATTTTGATATGGTACGATCAATGATGTCTCTTACCAATTTACCAATATTGTTTTGGGGTTATGCATTAGAGACAGCTGCATTCACGTTTAATAGGGCACCATCTAAATCCGTTGAGATGACACCGTATGAACTATGGTTTAACAGTAAACCTAAGCTGTCGTTTCTTAAAGTTTGGAGTTGTGGTGCTTATGTGAAAAAGGTTTCACCTGATAAGCTCGAACCCAAATCGGAGAAGTGCGTCTTCATAGAATACCCAAAGGCAACTATTGGGTACACCTTCTATCACAGATCCGAAGGCAAGTTTTTCGTTGCTAAGATGGATCCTTTCTAGAGAAGAAGTTTCTCTCGAAAGAAGTGAGTGGGAGGAAAGTAGAACTTGATGAGGTAATTGTACCTACTCCCTTATTGGAAAGTAGTTCATCACGAAATCAGTTCGATGATTCCTACACCAATTAGTAAGGAAGTTAATGATGATGATCATGAAACTTCAGATCAAGTTGCTACCAAACCTCGTAGGTCTTCCGAGTAAGATCCGCACCGAGTGGTACGGTAATCATGTTCGGAAGTCATGTTACTAGACCATGATGAACCTACGAAATATGAGGAAGCGATGATGAGCCCAGATTCCGCGAAATGGCTTGAGGCCATGAAATCTGAGATGGGATCCATATATGAGAACAAAGTGTGGACTTTGATCGACTTGCTCGATGATCAGCAAGCCATGTAGATAAATGGATCTTCAAGAGGAAGACAGACATCGATAGTGGTGTTACTATCTACAAAGCTCGACTTGTCACAAAAGGTTTTCGACAAGTTCAAGGTGTTGACTACGGTGAGATTTTCTCAAGCGTAGCGATGCTTAAGTCTGTCCGAATCATGTTAGCAATTGCCACATTTTATGAAATCTGGCAAATGGATGTCAAAACTACATTCTTTAATGGATTTATTAAAGAAAAGTTGTATATGATGCAACCAGAAGGTTTTGTCAATCCTAAAGGAGCTAACAAAATGTGCAAGCTCCAGCGATCCATCTATGGACTGGTGCAAGCATCTCGGAGTTGGAATAAACGCTTTGATAGTGTGATCAAAGCATATGGTTTTATACAGACTTTTGGAGAAGCCTGTATTTGCAAGAAAGTGAGTGGGAGCACTACAACCTTTCGGATAAATATATGTGAATGACATATTGTTGATCGGAAATAATGTAGAATTATTCGCAAAGCATAAAGGAGTATTTGAAAGGAGTTTTCAAAGGAAGACCTCGGTGAAGCTGCTTACATATTGAGCATCAAGATCTATAGAGATAGATCAAGGCGCTTGATAAGTTTTTCAATGAATACATACCTTGTCAATATTTTGAAGTAGTTCAAAATGGAACAGTCAAAGAAAAGTTATTGCTGTGTTGCAAAGGTGTGAAATTGAGTGAGACTCAAATCCCGACCACGGCAGAAAATAGAAAAGAGAATGAAAGTCATTCCTATGCCTCAGTCATAGGTTCTATAAAGTATGCTATGCTATGTACTGGACCTATTATATACCTTGCTCTGAATTTGGCAAGGGAATACAATAGTGATCTAGGAGTAGATCACTGGACATTGGTCAAGAACATCCTTAGTGAGGACTAAGGAAATATTTCTCGATTATGGAGGTGATAAAAGAGCCCGTCGTAAAGAGTAACATCGATGCAAGCTTTTACACTGATCCAGATGACTCTAAGTCTCAATCTGGATACATATTGTAAGTGGGAGCAATTAGCTAGAGTAGCCCGCAGAGCATTGTAGACATAGAATATTTGCAAAATACATACGGCTCTGAATGTGACAGACCGTTGACTAAGCTTCTCTCACGAGCAAAACATGATCATACCTTAGTACTTTTTGGGTGTTAATCACATAGCGATGTGAACTAGATTATTGACTCTAGTAAACCCTTTGGGTGTTGGTCACATGACGATGTGAACTATGGGTATTAATCACATACAGATGTGAATATTAGTGTTGAATCACATGATGATGTGAACTAGATTATTGACTCTAGTGCAAGTGGGAGGCTGAAGGAAATATGCCCTAGAGGCAATAATAAAGTTATTATTTATTTCCTTATTTCATGATAAATGTTTATTATTCATGCTAGAATTGTATTAACCGGAAACATAATACATGTGTGAATACATAGACAAACAGAGTGTCACTAGTATGCCTCTACTTGACTAGCTCGTTAATCAAAGATGGTTATGTTTCCTAACCATAGACATGAGTTGTCATTTGATTAACGGGATCACATCATTAGGAGAATGATCTGATTGACTTGACCCATTCCGTTAGCCTAGCACTTGATCGTTTAGTATGTTGCTATTGCTTTCTTCATGACTTATACATGTTCCTATAACTATGAGATTATGCAACTCCGTTTACGGAGGAACACTTTGGTGCTACCAAACGTCACAACGTAATCTGGGTGATTATAAAGGAGTACTACAGGTGTCTCCAAAGGTACATGTTGGGTTGGCGTATTTGAGATTAGGTTTTGTCACTCCGATTGTCGGAGAGGTATCTCTGGGCCCTCTCGGTAATGCACATCACTATAAGCCTTGCAAGCAATGTAGCTAATGAGTTAGTTACGGAATGATGCATTATGGAGCGAGTAAAGAGACTTGCCGTAACGAGATTGAACTAGGTATTGAATACCGACGATCAAACCTCGGGCAAGTAACATACCGATGACAAAGGAACAACGTATGTTGTTATGCGGTTTGACCGATAAAGATCTTCGTAGAATATGTAGGAGCCAATATGGGCATCCAGGTCCTGCTATTGGTTATTGACCAAGAATAGTTCTAGGTCATGTCTACATAGTTCTCGAACCCGTAGGGTCCGCACGCTAAGGTTTCGATGACAGTTATATTATGAGTTTATGAGTTTTGATGTACCGAAGGAGTTCGAGTCCCGGATGAGATCGGGGACATGACGAGGAGTCTCGAAATGGTCGAGACATAAAGATCGATATATTGGACGACTATATTGGAGTTCGGAAAGGTTCCAGTGATTCGGTATTTTTCGAGTACCGGGAGTTACAGGAATACGGGGAAAAGTATTGGGCCTTAATGGGCCTTAGTGGGAAGGAGCCAGGAGGTGGCGTGCGCCCTCCCAAGCCCAGTCCGAATTGGACAAGGGGTTTGGGCGCAGCCCACCTCTCCTTCCTTCTCCACTTCCCCTTTCCCCTTCTCCTAGTTGGACTAGGAAAGAAGGAGTCCTACTCCGGTGGGAGTAGGACTCCCCTGGCGCGCCTCCTCCTAGGCCGGCCACCTCCTCCTTGCTCCTTTATATCACAGGGGCAGGGGCACCCCATCACACAAGTTGATCCACGGATCTTTCCTTAGCCGTGTCGGTGCCCCTTCCACCATATTCCACTTCGGTCATATCGTCATGAGCTTAAGCGAAGCCCTGCGCGGAGAAGTCATATCGTCATGAGCTTAGGCGAAGCCCTGCGTCGGTGGAGCATCAACATCGTCCCACGCCGTCGTCTTGTGGAACTCATCCCGACACTTTGCTGGATCGGAGTCCGGGATCGTCATCGAGCTGAGCGTGTGCAGAACTCGGAGGTGCCGTGACGTTCGGTGCTTGGATCGGTCGGATCGTGAAGGCGTCGACTACATCAACAGCGTTGTTATAACGCTTCCGCCGGGGTCTCGAGGGTGCGTGGACGGACACTCTCCCTCTCGTTGCTATGCCATCACCATGGTCTTGCGTGATCGTAGGAAATTTTTTGAAATTACTACGTTACTCAACAGCTGCGGGGCGGCGGACATGTCCGGCCGTCACGGGATGAAATGTCCGGCGGCGGCGGGGAAGGTTAGGGTAGGTTTGGACCCGGGATTACGGAGGGGAAGGCTTATTTATAAGTAGAGGGAGCTAGGAGAGTCCAAATGAGGTGCGGTTTTCGGCCACGCGATCGTGATCGAACGACCGAGAGCATGGAGAGGAGTTAGGTGGGTTTTGGGCCACTTTGAAAGGGGTGTTGGGCTGCACACAAATGAGGCTTTTGCGGTTACCCGGTTAACCGTTGGAGTATCAAACGACCTCCAAATGGCACGAAACTTGATAGGCGGTCTACCGGTGCTATACCAAGGCCGCTTGACAAACCTCGGTCCATTCCGAGACCGTTTAACACCCGCACATGAAAAGAGGTAAAAAGGCGCCGGAGACATAGGAGTGCGGATTGCAAAAGCGGACAACGGGAAAATGTTTGGATGCATGAGGCGAACACGTATGCAAAATGAAATGCACATGATGACATGATATGAAATACATATGATGACATGGCAAAGTGCAACACGCAAGCAAATGACATGGCAACGACGACGAATAACTGGCAGACACCTGGCGCATCGAATCCAGGGCGTTACAACCCTCCTCCACTAACAAGAGATCTCATCCCGAGATCTTAGGACCGAGACGGAAGGAAAAAGGGATGAGGTGAAGCAAGAACTCAAGAGAAGAAGCAAATAATCGAGAGCACTCGAGAATAAGAGAGGAACGACGAGAATGACGAGAATCGAAGGCTCACGGAAACAAGATAGACACTGAAAGCACTCGTTCTAAGCGGAGTGGTTAGAATGAGAAAAGAAACGAATAAGACTGAAAGGATTTATGCAGCACTCTGGCTGAAACATGGAGGAATAGAACACGAGCTTCAGAGGATGGAATGATACTTGATGAAGACATGACACAAAACCTCCGGAAATAATTGAAAGAATTGAATGAAAAGAATTTAGAATGATTGAATGGAGTTGTTGAGAAAATCAACAACGAAAGAATAAGCTTGTCGTGGGCTTATGGATAACATCCCAAAAATTATGAGGTGATAACCGACCACAATCGGAAAAGATTGAATAACTGAGAAAAACGAGGAAATGCAAAACTCCACTTCAAAAGAATATGGAGAATTAATTGCACTTTGATATGCAAGAAGAAAAGATACTTGAACTCCGCCAACAAGAATCTTGATGAACACTTGAAGAAAGAATTAAATCATGAAGAACCACCATGAAGAACTCCGGTAGAATGAAGGAAGAAAGAATAAGATGAGCCTTGCGATTATCTAGATGGAGGTTTCGACGAAATGGCTGAGGAAATTTGAACTCCGGAAAAGAAAAGACGAACGTCTTAGTTCCGAGAAAAACACTCATCACGAACAATCTCCAAAGATAGAATTAGTCAACTTGACCACGATGAAATGAGAATAAGGATTATGTTATGCTTATCCTCCACCAATTAAATTGGTGACAAACAATGGATTTTGCATACTACTTATTCTTCTTGAAAAAGAATTGAGAAGTGACATATCGCAACCTTGAGAAGGTCTTCATGAACCACCGGTAGGATTGAAAAGAACGAATGGATTAATATGATAAACAAGGAAAAGAATCTTGAACGAGCCACCGTAAGAATTCAAAAGACTGATGAAAGAGAATGAATCACCGGGAAGAATTAGAGAAGCACGGAGATACTTGAGGGAATTAAAATGCAAGAGAACAAAGAGATCGCGAACTGACGGAAGAATACTTGACGAAGCACCGGAAGAATATTGAGATGAACGAAGCTGAAAACTTGGAACGAAGAAATATTCCGAAAAAAGATGACCTCCGGATGATCGAGAGAGAAAGCAACTCCTGAAATGCTCCGGATGGATGAAAAGAATAACTGACAAACTGAAATAATTTGAGAGGATAATATGAAGCTAGGACCACGAAACTCCGGAAGAACGGACAAGACTTAGAGGAAAAACTCTTCTTCGGTCTTCAAATGATGATGAGAAACACCACCAAAATTGTTGAGGTACTCCGGAAGAACAAAAAGCGAAGAGGTTGAGGCAACAATGAAATGATTTGAAATCGATCTTGGAGATGGCATCTGACTGATGAAATTCATACTTACGTCAAATTTCGAAAAGAATTAAGAATGGCTCCGGAATAATTAGAAGAGTCAGGTAAGATCCTGGGAAAAGACCTGTGGGTTAGGGCCCACTGAAGAGATACCACCGTTGAAAAGGATTGTTGAATAGATAGATGATGCACCGGAACAATTGAAATATTAGAATGAAGTGACAACCTCGAATTAATTCAAACACAGGCGAATCTCCTGATATGTCTTCTGAACTCCGGAATGATAAACTGGCGAGAGGCGAATGAGCAAAGAGAACACTTCGAAGGAAAAGAATATAATTAACCCGAAAAACTTGAATTGAGTCCACCGGAGAAGAAAAGAGATGAAGAATGTCGTACAAAACGAGAATTCGCCGGTTGAAATAAATTAGGAAAGACTGAAGAGGCTCCACACGAATGGAATTGATGATCGGAAGAGACTCAAGCTCCGGGAAGAAGAGGGTGGGAGGGCGGGAAAAACACAGGCAACTTAGAAGGGGAAACGACGAATATCTTGAAGAGAAAAACACCGATTGAAATCATTGAGGAAAGAAAGCAAAGACTTCACACGAGTAGGATGGGTACTCGATTACGGACTCCGGTTCCGAGAAGAAGAAGGGGTGGGCGGGTGGGAAAAGAAAACAACTGAGGATTGCACTTGCAAAACAAAGAGGGTCGAATCACCATGACGAGAAATGCACCGGATGCAAAGAGCTGAGGAACAACTATCGGAAAACCAACTGCGTGAACCTAAAGAAAAATTTGAAGGGGAAGAGGAGTAATTCAAAACATCTACGTCAAGATTCCTCACCAGAGCGACGAAGGGGCAGAGGAGTAAAAAGAATTCCTACTCTCCGATATAACTAGACTCCGAAAATAGTTTTATTCTAGACTCAACATCGGCCAAACTACACGATCAATCAAGGGGGCTCCTAGGGTCGGTCGAGGCTCTGATACCAACTTGTCACGCCCAATATGCGACCCTATCGAAAAGGAACGCGACGGTCCCACCAAGGATAGACCCGCATATTGGAACGCTTTTGCAAGGTGGATATCATTACATCAACATTACATAATAGATGGGCATACATACATAAGGCACAAATGCCACAAGAATACATCAACATCATATACAAGATCAACATCCGACTACGGATGAAACATAAACAGAAACTCAACGACATCCACCCTGCTAGCCCAGGCTGCCGACCTGGAACCTATCCCCTGATCGAAGAAGAAGCAGAAGAAGAACTCCAATACAAGCAAACATCGCTCTCACGTCATGATCATCGCAAACCTATACCTGCAACTGGTGGTGTAGTAATCTGTGAGCCACGAGGACTCAGCAATCCCATTACCATGGGTATCAAGACTAGCAAAGCTTAAATGGGAAAGGAAGGGGGTAAAGTGGTGAGGTTGCAGCAGCGACTAAGCATGATATGGTGGCTAACATACGCAAATGAGAGCGAGAAGAGGAACAAAGGAACGGCCGTCAACTAGTAATGGTCAAGAAGTGATCCTGAACTCCTACTTACATCAAACATAACCCAAGAACCGTGTTCTCCTCTCGATCAACCCCGAAAAGAGACACTCACGGTTACGCACATGGTTGGTGTATTTTAATTAAGATCAACTTCGGGTTTTCTACAACCGGACATTAACAAATTCCCATCTGCCACATAACGCTGGCACGGCTCTCGAAAGTTTATACCTGCAGGGGTGTCCCAACAGCCCATGATAAGCTCTCGCGATCAACGAAGGATATTCCTTCTCCTCGGGAAGACCCGATCAGTCTCGAATCCGGCTACAAGACATTTCGACAACAATAAAACAAGACCAGCAAAGCCGCCCGATCGCCGACAATCCCGATAGGAGCTGCACATATCTCGTTCTCGAGGCAACACCGGATGAGACATCCTACGAGTAAAACCAAACCTCGAGTTGCCACGAGGGGCCCCTGATCTACTCGGTTCGGGCCAGCACTTAGAGAAGCACTGGTCCGGGGGCTAAATAAAGATGACCCTCGAGAGAGCGACTCCCAAGGGAAAAGTAGGTGGTGGTGAGGCAAATGGTAAAACCAATGTTGGGCCTTCTTTGAAAAGTCTTATTCAAAGCGAACTGTCAAGGGGTCCCATAAATCACCCGACGCGTTAGGGACGCAAAATCCGGGAACATAATACCGATATGACGGAAACTAGGGCGGCAAGAGTGGAACAAAACACCAGGCATAAGGCCGAGCCTTCCACCCTTTACCAAGTATATAGATGCATTAATTAAATAAGATATATTGTGATATCCCAACAAGTAAACATGTTCCAACAAGGAACAACACCTCCATGTTCCAACAAGGAACAAACTTCATCTTCACCTGCAACTAACAACGCTATAAGAGGGGCTGAGCAAAGCAGTAACATAGCCAAACAACGGTTTGCATAGGAAAGGTGTCAAAGGTTAGAGGCTGACATGGCAATTTGGGATGGCTTGAGGAACAGGTAATAGGTAGCGCAGCATAGCGAAAGAACGAAGCAACTAGCATAGCAATGATAGTAGTGAGATCCAGGGTAGCGGTCATCTTGCCTAAAATCCCGCTAGGAAGAAGAACGAGTCCAGGAAGAAGATGAACGGATGAAGCCGAACCAAGCGTAGACGAACGAATCCTCACGATCGCAACGAAACAGGAACTAACAAGAAGAAGCACACAACATAGTAAACACACCACACACGAACAAGACAAGATGCACAACCAAGCATGATGCATGACAAAGCTACATGAAGCTACTCATGGTAAGAGATGATGCAAACAAGAACAACACATCAAAGCAAGTTTAAATGAGGCCGGAAACAACATATAACAATTCCGGTAAGTCCTCATATGCAAATTTCGAAATTGGTCCAGATCTGAATAACTTTATGTTCAAGTTGTTAAACAGCAATTTAAAATGCACCACGATGATCTACACGAAATTCTAGTCAAGTTACATATAAAGTTCATTAGATTCGGAGCTACGGCCTAGAAGATATGAGCAAAACAAGATAAGCATGACATTGATGCAAAATGCATACAAACATCAAGCAAACACCTCAAAACAAGGATGCAACATGATAATATGAAACTACATGCAAAATCAAGCAAGTTTCATATGGAGCACACTCAAATCGGAGCAACGGTTCAACACATACACCCTATACAAGTCATGACAACAATCTGTCCAAAACAGCAACTAGGCATATTGCAAGCATCAAAAGAACATGCTACATGACCTCAACATGAAAATAAAAGGCATGGGCATGATGTACAGGTAAATCATTACAAAACATGAACACTGAGCTATCTCCAGAAATCACTAGAACACGCTCAAAATGGCATGGCAAGATTGCAAATAATAACAGTTTCAGACTTGGCAGAAAATAACATCAGGTTGCAATGTTTAGAGCTATCAAACAACATGCTACAGGAACTTGTAATGGCAAACAAAGGCATGGCATGAATCTACTAATTGCATATAACAAAAGTCCCTTACTGACCATAAGCCAAAAGGGATCAGAAAATATGATGGCACCCATGTAAACATGGCAAGTTATATTACAGATTCATACATGGCAGAAACAACAATAAGTAGGCATGTTGGTGAGCTTGAACCACTCACCATAGAGAAATACATGATAAAATAAGCATACATACATCAAGAAGACATGGCATAGAAGCTATACATGGTAAGAACAACAACATAGCATGCAAGGATCAACTACAACAACCTTGGCAAAGCTGAATAACATGTAAACAATCTGCCAGGAAACATTTTATAGCAAAAGTAGAGCTCGATTGACTCAAGCTATGTCACTCCATAATTGCAAACAAGGGCAGGGATGGATAGAGCATAACCATATGTTCAAAACATCCTTACTGAAGTATCTCAAAATAAGCATGGATCTCTCTGTAGCATCAAGTTAACATGACATAAAAATATCAGCAGAACAGGGCTGAAAACAGCAACATCATGAAGCCTAGTTTGCATGCTTGTGCTAGTCACCACTTAGATCAAAAAAATACATGGCATACACCCCTGTAAATATGGCATGGCATATTACAAAACACATGTAGGACTCAAGTTCCTAGGGTGCACACATCAGACATGGCAAAAATGACAAAAGTGCATGTTCTGATAAGAATCAGAAACTAACATCACATAGCACTCTTCTAACAGCATTTCGGGCATCAAGATGAGCTCAAATGAAAATGATGCAATGATATGAAATGATCTACTCTTCGAGGCGAACATTTTGACATATTACACGCCCAAAACGGAGCTACGGATGCAGAGTTACGATGCAATGAAAATGCAACAAAATGTTAGCAGAAACAGGGACTTAGCAGTTTCGGGGAAGGGGAAAGTCAACCTCCGTGCACGGTTTTCGAGGCGAGACGGATCTCGCCGGAGATGGACGCCGGACTAGCCGGAGAGGGGCGAGGGGCGGCGGATCTCGCCGGCCCGGCCACGGATCCGGGCGGAGGAGGCGCCGGCGAGGCGGAGGAGCCGCGGAGGGGCGGCGGGCGGCGGCCGGGCCGGAGTCCGGGGCGGGCGGCGCGCGCAGGCAGGCCGGCGACGAGGAGGCCCGGGCGGCGGATCTGTGAGGGCAGGAGGGAGGCTCGGCGGGCGCGACGGAGGAGGAGTGGGGCGGCGCGCATGGGCTGTGTGGCCGGGCGGCGCGGAGGTCGCTGGCGGGGAGCTGCGCCGCAGACGGTGGCGACGGCGGCGGGCTGGAGCGCTTCGGTGGCGGCGGGCCCCGACGGGCGAAGCGGGGCGGCGCGTGAGCTCGCCTGGGCCGGATCTGGCCCCATGGGCCCGCGTGGTGGGAGGCGGCGCGCAGGTGGCGCGTGGGGAGTGGTCCGGGCGGCGGCGCGATGACGTGTCGGCCCCGGATTGGTCCGGCGACGTGGCTGCGGGCGGCGGACATGTCCGCCGTCATGGGATGAAATGTCCGTGGCGGCGGGAAGGTTAGGGTAGGTTTGGACCGGGATTTGGAGGAAGGCTTATTTATAGGTAGAGGAGCTAGGAGAGTCCAAATGAGGTGCGGTTTTGCCACGCGATCGTGATCGAACGACCGAGAGCATGGAGAGGAGTTAGGTGGGTTTTGGCCACTTTGAAAGGGGTGTTGGGCTGCACACAAAAGAGGCTTTGCGGTTACCGGTTAACTGTTGGAGTATCAAACGACCTCCAAATGGCACGAAACTTGACAGCGGTCTACGGTGCTATACCAAGGCCGCTTGACAAACCTCGGTCCATTCCGAGGCCGTTTAACACCGCATTACCTAAAAGAGGTAATAGGGGCGCCGGAGACATAGGAGTGCCGGATTGCAAAACGGACAACGGGGAAAATGTTCGGATGCATGAGACGAACACGTATGCAAAATGAAATGCACATGATGACATGATATGAAATACATATGATGACATGGCAAAGTGCAACACGCAAGAAAATGACATGGCAACGACGACGAATAACTGGCAGACACCTGGCGCATCGAATCCGGGGCGTTACACAAGCCTACGATGGAATTACTCACGCACAGCGGTGAGCATCATGAAATTGGTGATGGAGGATGGTTGATGATGACGACGGCGATGAACCCCCCTCTCCGGAGCCCCGAACGGACTCCAGATCAGCCCTCCCGAGAGATTTTAGGGCTTGGCGGCGGCTCCGTATCGTAAAACACGATGATTTCTTCTCCTTGATTTTTCTCTCTCCGAAAGCAAATATATAGAGTTGGAGTTGGCGTCGGAGGAGCTCCAGGGGGCCCACGAGGTAGGAGGCGCGCCTAGGGGCGCCCCACCCTCATGGACAGGTGTGGGGCCCCTGGTCTTCATCTTTGGCAATGATTTTTTATTATTTTAACTAGATGTTCCGTGGAGTTTCAGGTCATTCCGAGAACTTTTGTTTTCTGCACATAAAACAACATCATGGCAATTCTGCTGAAAACAACGTCAATCCGGGTTAGTTCCATTCAAATCATGCAAGTTAGAGTCCAAAACAAGGGCAAAAGTGTTTGGAAAAGTAGATACGACGGAGACGTATCATGAGCCCCATTAATTATTTTCAACCCTGAGCAAATTAGTTGAAGTTGGACAAGGAAGACAACATAATGAGTTATGCTTGGGTATATTTGTATAGAAGTTATATTCTTATGAGTCCTCTAACATGTGGTGCTTGCTATTTAGAATCCTTTGCTAGCCAAAATATCTGTACTAAGCGGGAATACTGCTTGTGCATCCAAATTCCTTGAACCAAGTTTCTTCCATGAGTGTCCACCATATCTACCTATATGCGGTATTTACCTGCCATTCCAAGTATATTTGCATGTGCCAAACTCTAAACCTTCAAATAATAATCTGTTTTGTATGTCCGAATCGCTCATGTAGCGACTAGGGGCTGTCAGTATCTTCCATGCTAGGTGAGTTATTCTCACGATGAGTGGACTCCGCTCATCATTCACGAGAAAATGGCTGGTAACTGGGATGCCCAGTCCTATGATCAAAAGATGAAAAAAAATCGCAAATAATTTAAACAAAACTCCCCCAGGATTGTTGAAAGTTGGAAGGCACCCGTTGTTTCGGACAAGCCGTGGAGTGTGATTGTTGGTGGAGGGGGAGTAAAATCTTTACCTTTCTGCGTGGGAACCGCCTATAATGTATCTAGTATGGAAGATATTGGGAAATCTTGGTCGTTATGTTGATAATGAAAGCATACCTCTCAAAATTATTTTCATCTTTGTTTTTGCTTCGAGCTCTGGCACCTCTGCAAATCCCTGCTTCCCTCTGCGAAGGGCCTATCTTTTACTTTTATGCAAGAGTCAGTAGTATTCCTTCTCATTCCAACCTACTCTTTAGTTGGCAAGCATCATGTGATGGAAAGATCTAGGCATATATGGCCATTCAAATATATTTGAGCATGAAT
Organism: Aegilops longissima; assembly: GCA_021605205.1. Taxonomy (NCBI): domain Eukaryota; kingdom Viridiplantae; phylum Streptophyta; class Magnoliopsida; order Poales; family Poaceae; genus Aegilops; species Aegilops longissima. The sequence goes on from CM038682.1 coordinate 479,279,310, forward strand.
TATTCTGTTGACATTACCCTTGAGGTAAAAGGTTGGGAGGCGAAACATTAAGCCCTATCTTTCTCTCGTGTTCGATGAATACTATTTGTTCTAAAAATATGCTTTGAGTGGTAGCAATCATGGAAGACTAAATGATAGTTGAGTATGTGAAGTTTGCTGAATCAAAGCTCTGACATAGACTCTTCTTGAAAATAAGATGAACTGTAATTGTTTGATGACTAATAACACGGTTTGTTAGTTTTCAAGAAAGTTTATGATCTATACTTTAACATGTGAATAGCTTGTTACTTGATCATGAAAAGTTCTATGAGTTGAGCTACTGTTATGACATATAATAATGCTAGAAAAGGTGATTGAAATTATCATTGATCAAACTTATGCACCTGCTAGCATTCACACTTCATAAATTATTTCTTTTATCATTTACCTACTCGAGGACAAGCAGGAATTACCGGTGACGATGGAGATCATGACGATACTTTGGAGATGGAGATCAAAGGCACAAGATGATGATGGCCATACCATGTCACATATTTTTGATTGCATGTGATGTTTATCTTTTATGCATCTTATTTTGCTTAATACGAAAGTAGCATTATGAGATGGTCCCTTACTAAAATTTCAAGGTATAAATGGTCTCCCTGAGTATGCACCGTTGTGACAGTTCTTCATGCTGATACACCACGTGATGATTGGGTGTGATAAGCTCTACGTTCACATACAACGGGTGCAAGCCAGTTTTGCACACACAAAATACTCGGGTTAAACTTAACGAGCCTAGCATATGCAGATATGGCCTCGGAACACTGAGACCGAAAGGTCGAGCATGAATCATATAGTAGGTATGATCAACATAGTGATGTTCACCATTGAAAGCTACTCCATCTCACGTGATGATCTGACATGGTTTAGTTGATATGGATCACGTGATCACTTAGATGATTAGAGGGATATCTAAGTGGGAGTTTTTAAGTAATATGATTAATTGAACTTTAATTTATCATGAACTTAGTCTTGATAGTATTTGCATAACTATGTTGTAGATCAATAGCTCATGATGTAACTCCCCGTTTATTTTTCATATGTTCCTAGAGAAAAACTATGTTGAAAGATGATAGTAGCAATGGTGCGGACTAGGTCCGTGATCTGAGGATTATCCTCATTGTTCCACATAAGTATTATGTCCTTGATGCACCGCTAGGTGATGGACCTATTGCAGGAGCAGATATAGACATTATGAACGTTTGGCAAGCTCGATATGATAACTACTTGATAGTTTAGTGCGCCATGCTTTACGGCTTAGAACCGGGACTTCAAAAATGTTCTGAACGCCACGGAGCATATAAGATGTTCCAATAGCTGAAATTGGTATTTCAGACCCATGCCCGAGTCAAGAGGTATGAGACCTCTCACAAGTACTTTGCCAACAAGATGGAGGAGAATAGCTCAACCAGTGAGCATGTGCTTAGATTGTCTGAGTACTACAATCCTTGAATCAAGTGGGAGTTAATCTTCCAGATAAAATAGTGATTGACAGAGTTCTATATTCACTATCACCAAGTTACTGGAACTTCGTGATGAACTATAATATGCAAGGGATGACGAAAACAATTCCTGAGCTCTTCGTGATGCTGAAATCGACGAAGGTAAAAATCAAGAAAAGCATCAAATGTTGATGGTTGACAAGACCACTAGTTTCAAGTAAAAGGGCAAGGGAAAGAAAGGGAACTTCAAGAAGAATGGCAAGCAAGTTGCCACTCCCATGAAGAAGCCCAAAGCTAGCCCCAAGCCTGAAACTGAGTGCTTCTACTGTGAAGGAAATGGTTACTGGAAGCGGAAATGCCCCAAATACTTTTTTTTGACCTTGATGCCCCAAATACTTGGCGGATAAGAAGGAGGGCAAAGTGAACAAAAGTATATATGATATACATGTTATTGATGTGTACTTTACTAGTGTTCAAAGTAGCCCCTGGGTATTTGATACTGGTTTAGTTGCTATGATTAGTAACTTGAAACAGGAGTTACAAAATGAACAAAGACTAGTTGAAGGCAAGGTGACAATGTGTGTTGGAAGTGATTCCAAGGTTGATAAGATCACCATTGCCCACTCCCTTTACCTTCGGGATTAGTGTTGACCCTCAAATAAATGTAATTTGGTATTTGCGTTGAGCATAATATGATTGGATCATGTTTATTGCAATACGGTTATTCATTTAAGTCAAAGAATAATTGTTATTCTGTTAACATGAATAAAACCTTCTGTGGTCATACACCCAAGGTGAATGGTTTATTGAATCTCAATCATAGTGATACACATATTCATAATATTGATGCCAAAAGATGCAAATTTGATAATGATAGTGCAACATATTTGTGGCACTGCCGTTTAGGTCATATTGGTGTAAAGCGCATGAAGAAACTCCATGCTGATGGGCCTTTGGAATCACTTGATTATGAATCACTTGATGCTTGCGAACCATTCCTCATGGAAAGATGACTAAGACTCCTTTCTCCGGAACAATGGAGCGAGCAACTGACTTATTGGAAATAATACATACTGATGTATGCGATCCAATGAGTGTTGAGGCTCGTGGCGGGTATCATTATTTTCTGACCTTCACAGATGATTTGAGCAGATATGGGTATATCTACTTGATGAAACATAAGTCTGAAACATTTGAATAGTTCAAAGAATGTCAGAGTGAAGTGGAAAATCACCGTAACAAGAAAATAAAGTTTCTACGATCTGATCGCGGAGACGAATATTTGAGTTACGAGTTTGGTCTTCATTTGAAACAATGAGGAATAGTTTCACAACTGACGCCACCTGGAACACCACAGCGTAATGGTGTGTCCGAACGTCATAACCGTACTTTATTAGATATGGTGCAATCTATGATGTCTCTTACCGAATTACCACTATCATTTTGGGGTTATGCATTAGAGACAACTGCATTCACATTAAATAGGGCACCATCTAAATCCGTTAAGACGACAACGTATGAATTGTGGTTTAGCAAGAAACCTAAGCTGTCGTTTCTTAAAGTTTGGGGTTGTGATGTTTATGTGAAAATATTTCAACCTGATAAGTTCAAACCCAAATCGGAGAAGTGCGTCTTCATAGCATACCCAAAAGAAATTGTTGGGTACACCTTCTATCAGAGATCCTAAGGCAAAATCTTTGTTGCTAAGAGTAGATCCTTTCTAGAGGAGTTCTCTCAAAAGAGAGTGGGAGGAAAGTAGAACTTGATGAGGTAATTGTACCTGCTCCCTTATTGGAAAGTAGTTCATCACATAAATTAGTTCCAGTGATTCCTACACCAATTAGTGAGGAAGCTAATGATGTTGATCATGAAAACTTCTGATCAAGTTACTACCGAACCTCGTAGGTCAACCAGAGTAAGATCTGCGCACCAGAGTGGTATGGTAATCCTGTTCTGGAGGTCATGTTACTTGACCATGACGAATCTACAAACTATGAGGAAGCGATGATGAGCCCAGATTCCGCGAAATGTCTTGAGGCCATGAAATCTTAGATAGAATCCATGTATGAGAACAAAGTGTGGACTTTGGTGGACTTGCCCGATGATTGGCAAGCCATTGAGAATAAATGGATATTCAAGAGGAAGAAGGACGCTGATAGTAGTGTTACTATCTACAAAGCTCGAATTGTCGAAAAATATTTTTTGACAATTTCAAGGTGTTGACTATGATGATATTTTCTCACTCGTAACGATGCTTAAGTCTGCCCGAATCATGTTAGCAATTGCCACATTTTATGAAATCTGGCAATGGATGTCAAAACTGCATTCCTTAATGGGTTTCTTAAAGAAGAGTTGTATATGATACAACAAGAAGGTTTTGTCAATCCTAAAGGTGCTAACAAACTGTGCAAGCTCCAGCGATCCATCTATGGATTGGTGCAAGCATCTCAGAGTTGGATTATACGCTTTGATGATTTAATCAAAGCATATATAGTTTCATACATACTTGCGGTGAAGCCTGTATTTACAATAAAGTGAGTGGGAGCACTACAACATTTCAGATAAGTATATGTGAATGACATGTTGTTGATCGGAAATAATGTAGAATTTTTTGGAAAGCATAAAGGAGTGTTTGAAAGGAGTTCTTCAAAGAAAGACCTCGGTGAAGCTGCTTACATATTGAGCATCAAGATCTATAGAGATAGATCAAGATGCTTGATAAATTTTTTCAATGAGTACATACCTTGACAAGTTTTTGAAGTAATTCAAAATGGAACAGTCAAAGAAGGAGTTCTTGCCTGTGTTGCAAGGTGTGAAGTTGAGTAAAGACTCAAAACCCGACCACAGCTGAAAATAGAAAGAGAATGAAAAGTCATTCCCTATGCCTCAGTAATAGGTTCTATAAAGTATGCTATGTTGTGTACCAGACCTATTGTGTACCTCACCATGAGTTTGGTTAGAGGGGACAATTGTGATCCAGGAGTGGATCACTGAACAACGGTCAAAATTATCCTTAGTGGAATAAGGAAATGTTTCTCGGTTATGGAGGTGACAAAGAATTCATCGTAAAGAGTTACGTCGATGCAAGCTTTGACACCGATCTGGATGACTCTAAGTCTCAATCTAGATACATATTGAAAGTGGGAGCAATTAGCTAGAGTAGCTCCGTGCAGAGCATTGTAGACATAGAAATTTGCAAAATACATACGGATCTGAATGTGGCAGACCCGTTGAATAAACTTCTCTCACAAGAAAAACATGATCACACCTTAGTACTCTTGGGTGTTAATCACATGGCGATGTGAACTAGATTATTGACTCTAGTAAACCCTCTGGGTATTGGTCACATGGCGATGTGAAGTATAGAGTGTTAAATCACATGACGATGTGAACTATTGGTGTTAAATCACATGGCGATGTGAACTAGATTATTGACTCTAGTGCAAGTGGGAGACTGAAGGAAATATGCCCTAGAGGCAATAATAAATTTGTTATTTATATTTCCTTATATCATGATAAATGTTTATTATTCATGCTAGAATTGTATTAACCAGAAACTTAGTACATGTGTGAATACATAGACAAAACAGAGTGTCCCTAGTATGCCTCTACTTGACTAGCTCATTAATCAAAGATGGTTATGTTTCCTGACCATAGACATGTGTTGTCATTTGATGAACGGGATCACATCATTAGAGAATGATGTGATGGACAAGATCCATCCGTTAGCTTAGCATTATGATCTTGAGTTTTATTGCTATTGCTTTCTTCATGACTTATACATGTTCCTCTGACTATAAGATTATGCAACTCCCGAATACCAGAGGAACACCTTGTGTGCTATCAAACGTCACAACCTAACTGGGTGATTATGAAGATGCTCTACAGCTGTCTCCAAAGGTGTTTGTTGGGTTGGCATAGATTGATATTAGGATTTGTCACTCCGTGTATCAGAGAGGTATCTCTGGGCCCTCTCGGTAATGCACATCACTATAAGACTTGCAAGCAATGTGACTAATGAGTTAGTTGCGGATGATGCATTATGGAACGAGTAAAGAGACTTGCCGGTAACGAGATTGAACTAGGTATGATGATACCGACAATCGAATCTCGGGCAAGTAACATACCGATGACAAAGGGAACAACGTATGTTGTTATGCGGTTTGACCGATAAAGATCTTCGTAGAATATGTAGGAGCCAATATGAGCATCCAGGTTCCGCTATTGGTTATTGACCAGAGATGTGTCTCGGTCATGTCTACATAGTTCTCGAACCCGTAGGGTCCGCACGCTTAACGTTTGATGACGATTTGTATTATGAGTTATGTGATTTGATGTGCCGAAGTTTGTTCAAAGTCCTGGATGAGATCACGGACATGACAAGGTGTCTCGAAATGGTCGAGAGGTAAAGATTCATATATTGGAAGGTTGCATTCGGACATCGGAATGATTCTGAGTGATTCGGGCATTTTTTTCGGAGTACTCGGAGGTTACCGGAACCCCCCGGGGAAAGATATGGGCCTTATGGGCCATAGGAGGGAGGCTAACCAGCCCACAAGGGGCTGGTGCGCCCCCACAAGGGAGGAGGCTGAATTGGACTTGGGAAGGGGGCGCCACCCCCCTTTCCTTCTCCTACTCCCTCTCCTTCCTCTTTTCCCCCTCCGGTAGAAGGAAAAAAGGGTGGGGCCGAATCCTACTAGGAATGGAGTCCTAGTAGGACTCCCCTCTCCGTGGTGCGCCCCTTGTTGGCCGGCCTCCTCCTCCCCTCCTTTATATACGGGGGAGTGGGACACCCCATAGACATGCAAGTTGATCTTTTAGCCGTGTGCGTTGCCCCCCCCCCTCCACAGATACACACCTCGGTCATATCGTCGTAGTGCTTAGGCGAAGCCCTACGCCAGTAACTCCATCATCACCGTCACCACGCTGTCGTGCTAAGAAAACTCTCCCTTGGCCTCAACTGGATCAAGAGTTCGAGGGACGTCATTGAGCTGAACGTGTGCAGATCACGGAGGTGCCATGCAGTCCGTACTTGGATCGGTTGAATCGTGAAGACGTTTGACTACATCAATCACGTTACTAAACGCTTCTGCTTTCGGTCTACGAGGGTACGTGGACACACTCTCCCCGCCCGTTGCTATGCTTCTCCTAGATAGATCTTGCGTGATCGTAGGCAAATTTTTTGGACTACTACGTTCCCCAACAAGAGCAACCCCAAGGACTAAACTCATCACCACATCGGTTCATACCATTAATGTCAATGCAATCCCGAAACTAAAGGCCAACCATTATGACTAGCACCTATATCAACCCCCATCCGATTGCTGCAGAAATAAGAAACGTGCCACGGCCTAAAACATGGCCGACATTTAAAACGCGATGCCAAACCGACAACAAAAATGAACAGAGGAAACAGTGTGTCTTGCGGTGGCACGATGAAAGGAAAACGATGCCAAACAGAAGAGAACATGGCCACAAACACTGCAGGAAAGGAGGTAATCACCTGAGATAGACACAGTACAGTGGCCGAGTTGAACTTCACAGTTTTAGACACCATAGAGCAGGGGAGGTTGCACATTCATGCTTGAAGGCAAAGGCTGGAAACGTGCGAGAAGGGAGAGGCTGGAGACGTGTTCGACCATGCCGACGTGGGCAAAGAGCACTTCGGAGCAGGAGCTACGAAGCAAAGCCTCCCATACATATTCGACCATACCGATGTGTGGCATAAAACAACAGACTTATAGGAAAACACATCCACCTTAAGAAAGAGATCGAACAACCCTTGGGGCCGCATTCAGATGTGTGGAGGTGCTGGCCAGCCGACCTCCTATCGTCGCGACCCCTGTCTAAATGGCCTTCATGGGAGGCTAACTCCCCATCGCAACCCCAGGCTAAATGGCGCTCACGGGCGACTAACTCACCGTCGTGGCCCTTGCTGGATGGCCCTCTCCAACCACCCGACTATCGCACGCTAAGCCTGCTGCCCGTGCGTGCTCAGCTTGCGTCCGCGACATGACATGCAGGGGCAAACGATGGTGACAGCCTGGCCCGACTTTCATGAGCGAAGCGGCCTGATGCGTGCACTCATTTTACTTACGACTTCCGTGATCGACCCCTAGGGACTCGTTACCATTTGGATAAAGCCCAAATAAGAAACAAATATAGTGCACCTCCAGCGGGCCACTTTTCAGTCCTCCGCAGATTTGGGACCAAAGCACCACAATATGAAAGGGTTTTGATGGTTGACCTTCAAAGATCCACAACCACCGAGATACACCGGAGTGAAGGGCAGCTGCGGTGCGCCTCCAATGGGCCATCAATTGGACACCGAACCCCTTGGGGCTCGAAGCACCATAGTCTATGTTCTAATCCCGACACAGATTTGGAGGGTATTCCTTGAGTGGGACTCTAGGTGGACCTGAACCAGTCAGGAAACATATATCACTATGGAATTTAGTCGAGACTTTTGACATGAACTAAGGGGTTGTTTGGATGGCAGCCGGCGCGCGCCTTACCAAAATATATAGAAGGAAATATGCCCTAGAGGCAATAATAAAGTTATTACTTATATTTCCTTATATCATGATAAATGTTTATTATTCATGCTAGAATTGTATTAACCGGAAACTTAGTACATGTGTGAATACATAGACTAACAGAGTGCCCCTAGTATGCCTCTACTTGACTAGCTCGTTAATCAAAGATGGTTAAGTTTCCAAGCCATAGACATGTGTTGTCATTTGATGAACGGGATCACATCATTAGAGAATGATGTGATGGACAAGACCCATCCGTTAGCTTAGCATTATGATCGTTGAGTTTTATTGCTATTGCTTTCTTCATGACTTATACATGTTCCTCTAACTATGAGATTATGCAACTCCCGAATACCGGAGGAACACCTTGTGTGCTATCAAACGTCACAACATAACTGGATGATTATAAAGATGATCTACAGATGTCTCCAAAGGTGTTTGTTGGGTTGGCATAGATCGAGATTAGGATTTGTCACTCCGAGTATCGGAGAGGTATCTCTGGGCCCTCTCGGTAATGCACATCACTATAAGCCTTGCAAGAAATGTGACTAATTAGTTAGTTTCGGGATGAGGCATTACGGAACGAGTAAAGAGACTAGCCGGTAACGAGATTGAACTAGGTATGAAGATACCGACGATCGAATCTCGGGCAAGTAACATACTGATGACAAAGGGAATGACGTATGTTGTTATATGGTTTGACCGATAAAGATCTTCATAGAATATGTAAGAGCCAATATGAGCATCCAGGTTCCGCTATTGGTTATTGACCGGAGATGTGTCTCGGTCATGTCTACAAAGTTCTCGAACCCGTAGGGTCCGCATGCTTAACATTCGATGATGATTTGTATTATGAGTTATGTGATTTGATGACCGAAGTTTGTTCGGAGTCCCGGATGAGATCACAGACATGACGAGGAGTCTCGAAATGGTCGAGAGGTAAAGATTCATATATTGGAAGGTTACATTCGGACACGAATGGTCGGGTTGTTTCGGGTGAATTTCGGAGTACCGGGAGGTTACCGGAACCCCCCGGGGAAGTAATGGGCCTTAATGGGCTTTAGTGGAAAGGAGAGGAGGGCCTCAAGGGGTGGTCGCGCGCCCCCCCTTGGGCTGGTCCGAATTGGACTAGGAGGGGGCGGCGCCCCCCTCTTTCCTTCTCCCCTCTTCTCCCTTCCCTTCCTTCTCCTAGTTGGAATAGGAAAGGGAGGGGGCGAATCCTACTTGGGCCAGGAGTCCAAGTAGGACTCACCCCCTTGGCGCGCCCCCTCAAGGGCCGGCCTCCTCTCCTCCCCCCTTTATATATGTGGGAGGGGGCACCCCAAAAGCACTCCAAGATTTGTCTTAGCCGTGTGTGGTGCCCCCCTCCATAGTTACACACCTCGGCCATATCGTCGTAGTGCTTAGGCGAAGCCCTGTGCCGGTAACTTCATCATCACCGTCACCATGCCGTCGTGCTGACAGAACTCTCCCTCGTCCTCAACTGGATCAAGAGCTCGAGGGACATCATCGTGCTGAACGTGTGCTGAACACGGAGGTGCAGTATTTTTGGTACTTGGATTGGTTGGATCGTGAAGACGTTCGACTACATCAACCGGGTTAGTAAACGCTACCGCTTTCGATCTACGAGGGTACGTGGACACACTTTCCCGTCTCATTGCTATGTAATAACCCACAAGTATAGGGGATCGCAACAGCTTTCGAGGGTAGAGTATTCAACCCAAATTTATTGATTCGACACAAGGGGAGCCAAAGAATATTCTCAAGTATTAGCAGCTGAGTTGTCAATTCAACCACACCTGGAAACTTAGTATCTGCAACAAAGTGTTTAGTAGCAAAGTAATACGATAGTAGTGGTAACGGTAACAAAAGGGCAACGAAAGTAAAAGCAATATTTTTGGTATTTTGTAGTGAATGTAACAGTAGCAACGGGAAAGTAAATAAACGTAAACCAGTATATGGAAAGCTCGTAGGCATTGGATCGGTGATGGATAATTATGCCGGATCACGGTTCATCATGTATGATCATAACATAGGGTGACACAGAACTAGCTCCAATTCATCAATGTAATGTAGGCATGTATTCGAATATAGTCATACGTGCTTATGGAAAAGAACTTGCATGACATCTTTTGTCCTACCCTCCGTGTGGCAGCGGGTCCTAATGGAAACTAAGGGATATTAAGGCCCCTTTTAATAGAGAACGGAACAAAGCATTAGCACATAGTGAATACATGAACTCCTCAAACTATGGTCATCACGGGAGTGGTCCCGATTATTGTCACTTGGGTTGCGGATCATAACACATAGTAGATGACTATAGACTTGCAAAATAGGATCAAGAACACACATATATTCATGAAAACATAATAGGTTCAGAGCTGAAATCATGGCACTTGGGCCCTAGTGACAAGCATTAAGCATAGCAAAGTCATAGCAACATCAATCTCAGAACATAGTGGATACTAGGGATCAAACCCTAACAAAACTAACTTGATTACATGATAAATCTCATCCAACCCATCACCGTCCAGCAAGCCTATGATGGAATTACTCACGCACGGCGGTGAGCATCATGAAATTGGTGATGGAGGATGGTTGATGATGACGACGGCGACGAATCCCCCTCTCCGGAGCCCCGAACGGACTCCAGACCAGCCCTCCCGAGAGGTTTTAGGGCTTGGCGGCGGCTCCGTATCGTAAAACGCGATGATTTCTTCTCCTTTAGTTTTTTCTCCCCAAAAGCCAATATATAGAGTTGGAGTTGGTGTCGGAAGGTCTCCAGGGGGCCCACGAGGTAGGGGGGCGCGCCCTAGGGGGGGCGCGCCCCCACCCTCGTGGACAGGGTGTGGGCCCCCTGGTCTTCATCTTTGGCGAGGATTTTTTTTATAAGATGTTCCGTGGAGTTTCAGGTCATTCCGGGAACTTTTGTTTTCTGCACATAAAACAACATCATGGCAATTCTACTGAAAACAGCGTCAGTCCGGGTTAGTTCCATTCAAATCATGTAAGTTAGAGTCCAAAACAAGGGCAAAAGTGTTTGGAAAAGTAGATACGACGGAGACGTATCACTATGCATCTCCTAGATAGATATTGCGTGATCGTAGGTAATTTTTTTGAAATACTGCATTCCCCAACAGTGGTATCAGAGCCAGGTCTATGCGTAGATGTTATATGCTCGAGTAGAACACAATGAGTTGTGGGCGATAATAGTCATACTGCTTACTGGCAACGTCTTACTTTGCGGCAGTATTGTTGGATGAAGCGGCCCGGACCGACATTACATGACCACGTTCATGAGACTGGTTCTACTGACGTGCTTCGCACACACGTGGCTAAAGGGTGTCTGTTTCTCCAACTTTAGTTGAATCGAGTTTGACTACGCTCGGTCCTTGTTGAAGGTTAAAACAACACACTTGACAAAAAAATCGTTGTGGATTTGATGCGTAGGTAAGAACGGTTCTTGTTAGAAGCCCGTAGCAGCCATGTAAAACTTGCAACAACAAAGTAGATGTCGTCTAACTTGTTTTTGCAGGGCTTGTTGTGATGTGATATGGTCAAGACATGATGATATATAAATTGTTGTATGAGATGATCATGTTTTGTAAAAGTTATCGGCAACTGACAGGAGCCTTATGGTTGCCGCTTTATTGTATGAAATGCAATCGCCATGTAATTGCTTTACTTTATCACTAAGAGGTAGCGATAGTCGTAGAAGCAATAGTTGGCAAGACGACAACGATGCTACGATGGAGATCAAGGTGTCAAGCCGGTGACGATGGTGATCATGACGGTGCTTTGGAGATGGAGATCAAAGGCACAAGATGATGATGTCCATATCATATCATTTATTTTGATTGCATGTGATGTTTATCCTTTATGCATCTTATTTTGCTTAGTATGGCGGTAGCATTATAAGATGATCCCTCACTAAATTTCAAGGTACAAGTGTTCTCCCTGAGTATGCACCATTGCTACAGTTCGTCGTGCCGATACACCACGTGATGATCGGGTGTGATAAGCTCTACGTTCACATACAACGGGTGCAAGCCAGTTTTGCACACGCAGAATACTCGGGTTAAACTTGACGAGCCTAGCATATGCGGATATGGCCTCAGAACACTGAGACCGAAAGATCGAACGTGAGTCATATAGTAGATATGATCAACATAGTGATGTTCACCATTGAAAACTACTCCATCTCACGTGATGATCGGACATGGTTTAGTTGATATGGATCACGTGATCATTTAGATGACTAGAGGGATGTCTATCTAAGTGGGAGTTCTTAAGTAATATGATTAATTGAACTTAAATTTATCATGAACTTAGTCCTAATAGTATTTGCATATCTATGTTGTAGATCAATAGCTTGCGATGTAGCTCCCCGTTTATTTTTGATATGTTCCTAGAGAAAACTAAGTTGAAAGATGATAGTAGCAATGATGCGGACTGGATCTGTAATCTGAGGATTGTCCTCATTGTTGCACAGAAGAATTATGTCCTTGATGCACCACTAGGTGAAGAACCTGTTGCAGGAGCAGATGCAGACGTTATAAACATTTTTCAAGCTCGGTATGATGACTACTTGATAGTTTAGTGCACCATGCTTTACGGCTTAGAACCGGGACTTAAAAAATGTTTTGAACACTACAGAGCATATAAGATGTTCCAAGAGCTGAAATCGGTATTTCATACTCATGCCCGTGTCAAGAGGTATGAGACTTCTGAAAGTACTTTGCCTACAAGATGGAGGAGAATAGCTCAACCAGTGAGCATGTGCTCAGATTGTCTAGGTACTACAATTGCTTGAATCAAGTGGGAGTTAATCTTCTAGATAAAATAGTGATTGAGAAAGTTCTCTAGTCACTATCACTAAGTTGCTAGAACTTCGTGATGAACTATAAATATGCAAGGTATAACGGACACCTTTCCCAAGCTCTTCGCGATGTTAAAATCGGCGAAGGTAGAAATCAAGAGAAAGCATCAAGTGCTGATGGTTGACAAGACCACTAGTTTCAAGTAAAAGGGCAAGGGAAAGAAAGGGAACATCGAGAAGAATGGCAAACAAGTTGCCACTCCCATGAAGAAGCCAAAAGCTAGACCCAAGCCTGAAATTGAGTGCTTCTACTGCAAAGGAAATGGTCACTAGAAGCGGAACTGCCCCAAAAACTTGGCGGATAAGAAGGATAGCAAAGTGAACAAAGGTATATTTGATATACATATTATTGATGTGTACTTTACTAGTGTTTATAACAACCCCTCAGTATTTGATACCGGTGCAGTTGCTAAGAGTAGTAACTTGAAATAGGAGTTGCAAGATAAACAGAGACTAGTTAAGGACGAGGTGACGATGTGTGTTGGAAGTAATTCCAAGGTTGATAAGATCGCCATCGCACACTCCTTTTACCTTCGGGATTAGTGTTGAACCTAAAATAAATGTTATTTGGTGTTTGCGTTGAGCATGAATATGATTGGATCATGTTTATTGCAATACGGTTATTCATTTAAGTCAAAGAATAATTGTTGTTTTGTTTACATGAATAAAACCTTCTATGGTCATACACTTAATATAAATGGTTTATTGAATCTCGATCATAGTGATACACATATTCATAATATTGATGCTAAAAGATGCAAAGTTAATAATGATAGCGCAACTTATTTGTGGCACTGCTGTTTAGATCATATTGGTGTAAAGCGCATGCAGAAACTCCATGCTGATGGACTTTTGGAATCACTTGATGCTTGCGAACCATGCCTCATGGGCAAGATGACTAAGAATCCGATCTGCGGAACAATGGAGCGAGCAACTGACTTGTTGGAAATAATACATACTGATGTATGTGGTCCAATGAGTGTTGAAGCTCGCGGCGGGTATCGTTATTTTCTGGCCTTCACAGATGATTTGAGCAGATATGGGTATATCTACTTAATGAAACACAAGTCTGAAACATTTGAAAAGGTTCAAAGAATTTCAGAGTGAAGTGGAGGATCATCGTAACAAGAAAATGAAGTTTCTATGATCTGATCGTGGAGGCAAGTATTTGAGTTACGAGTTTGGCCTTCATTTAAAATAATGTGGAATAGTTTCACAACTCACGCCACCTGGAACACCACAGCGTAATGGTGTGTCCGAACGTCGTAATCGTACTTTATTAGATATGGTGTGATCTATGATGTCTCTTACCGATTTACCACTATCGTTTTGGGATTATGCATTAGAGACGGCTGCATTTGCGTTAAATAGGGCACCATCTAAATCCGATGAGACGCCGCCGTATGAACTGTGGTTTAGCAAGAAACCTAAGCCGTCGTTTCTTAAAGTTTGGGGTTGCGATGCTTATGTGAAAAAGCTTCAGTATGATAAGCTTGAACCCAAATCATAGAAATGAATCTTTATAGGATACCCAAAAGAAATTGTTGGGTACACCTTCTATCACAGATCCGAAGGCAAGATATTTGTTGCTAAGAATGTATCCTTTCTAGAGAAGGAGTTTCTCTGAAAGATGTGAGTGGGAGGAAAGTAGAACTTGATGAGGTAACTGTACCTTCTCTCGAATTGGAAAGTAGCTCATCACAAGAAAATCGTTCCTGTGATACATACACCAACTAGTGAGGAAGCTAATGATAATGATCATGAAACTTCAGATCAAGTTACTACCGAACCTCGTCGGTCAACCAGAGCACGTTCCGCACCAAAGTGATACGTTTATCCTATTCTAGAGATCATATTACTTGACCATGATGAACCTACGAACTATGAGGAAGCGATGATGAGCCCAGATTCCACAAAATGGCTTGAGGCAATGAAATCTGAGATGGGGTCCATGCATGAGAACAAAGTATGGACTTGGGTGGACTTGCCCCATGATAGGCAAGCCATTGAGAATAAATGGATCTTCAAGAGGAAGACGGACGATGATGGTAGTGTTACTATCTACAAAGCTCGAATTGTCGCAAAAATGTTTTCGACAAGTTCAAGGTGTTGACAACGATGAGATTTTGTCACTCGTAGCGATGCTTAAGTCTGTCTGAATCATGTTAGCAATTGCCACATTTTATGAAACCTGGCAAACGGATGTCAAAACTGTATTCCTTAAGGGATTTCTTAAAGAAGAGTTGTATATGATGCAACCAGAAGGTTTTGTCGATCCTAAAGGTGCTAACAAAGTGTGCAAGCTCCAGCGATCCATCTATGGACTGGTGCAAGCATCTCGGAGTTCGAATATACGCTTTGATGAAGTGATCAAAGCATATGGTTTTATACAGACTTATGAGGAAGCATGTATTTACAAGAAAGTGAGTGGGAGCACTACAACCTTTTTGATAATTATATGTGATTGGAAATGATGTAGAATTTTCTAGAAAGCATAAAGGAGTGTTTGAAAGGAGTTTTTCAAAGAAAGACCTCGATGAAGCTGCTTACACATTTAGCATCATGATCTATAGAAATAGATCAAGACGCTTGATAAGATCTTTCAATGAGTAAATAACTTGACAAGATTTTGAAGTAGTTCAAAATGGAACAATAAAAGAAGGGGTTCTTGCCTATGTTGCAAGGTGTTAAGTTGAGTAAGACTCAAAACACGACCGCAACAGAAAATAGAAAGAGAATGAAAGTCATTCCCTATGCCTCAGTCATAGGTTCTATAAAGTATGACATGTTGTGTACCAGACCTATTGTGTACCTCACCATGAGTTTGGCAAGAGGGTACAATAGTGATCCAGGAGTGGATCACTGGATAGCGGTCAAAATTATCTTTAGTGGAATAAGGATATGTTTCTCGGTTATGAAAGTGACAAAAGAGTTCGTCGTAAAGGGTTACGTCGATGCAAGCTTTGACACTGATCCGGTTGACTCTGAGTCTCAATCTGGATGCATATTGAAAATGGGAGCAATAACCTAGAGTAGCTCCATGCAGAGCATTGTAGACATAGAAATCTGCAAAATACATACGGATCTGAATGTGGCAGAGCCGTTGACTAAATTTCAAGATAAAAGTGTTCTCCCTGAGTATGCACCATTGCCAAAGTTCGTCGTGCCCAGACACCACGTGATGATCCGGTGTGATAATCTCTACGTCCACGGGTGCAAGCCAGTTTTGCACACGCAGAATACTCGAGTTAAACTTGACAAGCAAAGTTGAAAGATGATGGTAGCAATTACACGGACTAGGTCCGTAACTTGAGGATTATCCTCATTGCTGCACAGAAGAATTACGTCCTGGAAGCACCGCTGGTTGCCAGGCCTGCTGCTGATGCAACTGACGACGTTAAGAATGTCTAGCAGAGCAAAGCTGATGACTACTCGATAGTTCAATGTGCCATGCTTTACGGCTTAGAACCGGGACTTCAACGATGTTTTGAACGTCATGGAGCATATGAGATGTTCCAGGACTTGAAGTTAATATTTCAAGCAAATGCCCGGATTGAGAGATATGAAGTCTCCAATAAGTTCTACAGCTGCAAGATGGAGGAGAATAGTTCTGTCAGTGAGCATATACTCAAGATGTCTGGGTATAATAATCACTTGATTAGGTTGGGAGTTAATCTTCCGGATGATAGCATCATTGACAGAATTCTCCAATCACTGCCACCAAGCTACAAGAGCTTTGTGATGAACTATAACATGCAAGGGATGGATAAGATGATTCCTGAGCTCTTCGCAATGCTAAAGGCAGCGGAGGAAGAAATCAAAAAGGAGCATCAAGTGTTGATGGTCAATAAGACCACTAGTTCCAAGAAAAAGGGCAAAGGGAAGAAGAAGGGGAACTTCAAGAAGAACAACAAGCAAGTTGCTGCTCAGGAGAAGAAACCCAAGTCTTGACCTAAGCACAACTGAGTGCTTCTCCGCAAGCGGATCGGTCCTTTGGAAGCAGAACTACCCCAAGTATTTGGCGGATAAGAAGGATGGCAAGATGAACAAAGGTATATGTGATATACATGTTATTGATGTGTACCTTACTAGAGTCGCGAGAGCACTGGGTATTTGATACTAGTTACATTGCTAATATTTGCAACTCAAAGCAGGGACTACGGATTAAGCGAACATCGGCCAGGGCGAGGTGACGATGTGCGTGGGAAATGGTTCCAAAGTCGATGTGATCGCGGTCGGCACGCTACCTCTACATCTACCTTCGGGATTAGTTTTAGACCTAAATAATTGTTATTTGGTGCCAGTGTTGAGCATGAACATTATATCTGGATCTTGTTTGATGGGAGATGATTATTCATTTAAATCAGAGAATAATGGTTGTTCTATTTATATGAGTAAAATCTTTTATGGTCATGCACCCTTGAAGAGTGGTCTATTTTTGATGAATCTCGATAGTAGTGATACACATATTCATAATGTTGAAGCCAAAAGATGCAGAGTTGATAATGATAGTGCAACTTATTTGTGGCACTGCCATTTAGGTCATATCGGTATAAAGCGCATGAAGAAACTCCATACTGATGGACTTTTGGAATCACTTGATTATGAATCACTTGGTACTTGCGAACCGTGCCTCATGGGCAAGATGACTAAAACGCCGTTCTCCGGTACTATGGAGAGAGCAACAGATTTGTTGGAAATCATACATACAGATATATGTGGTCCGATGAATATTGAGGCTCGTGGCGGATATCGTTATTTTCTCACCTTCACAGATGATTTGAGCAGATATGGTTATATCTACTTAATGAAACATAAGTCTGAAACATTTGAAAAGTTCAAAGAATATCAGAGTGAAGTTGAAAATCATCGTAACAAGAAAATAAAGTTTCTACGATCTGATCGTGGAGGTGAATATTTGAGTTATGAGTTTGGTCTACATTTGAAACAATGCGGAATAGTTTCGCAACTCACGCCACTCGGAACACCACAGCGTAATGGTGTGTCCGAACGTCGTAATCGTACTTTACTAGATATGGTGCGATCTATGATGTCTCTTACTGATTTATCGCTATCATTTTGGGGTTATGCTTTAGAGACAGCTGCATTCACATTAAATAGGGCACCATCGAAATCCGTTGAGACAACGCCTTATGAACTATGGTTTGGCAAGAAACCAAAGTTTTCGTTTCTTAAAGTTTGGGGCTGCGATGCTTATGTGAAAAAACTTCAACCTGATAAGCTCGAACCCAAATAGGAGAAATGTGTCTTCGTAGGATACACAAAGGAAACTGTTGGGTACACCTTCTATCACAGATCCGAAGGCAAAACATTCGTTGCTAAGAATGGATCCTTTGTAGAGAAGGAGTTTCTCTCGAAAGAAGTGAGTGGGAGGAAAGTAGAACTTGATGAGGTAACTGTACCTGCTCCCTTATTGGAAAGTAGTTCACCACAGAAACCGGTTCCTGTGACGCCTACACCAATTAGTGAGGAAGTTAATGATGATGATCATGGAACTTCAGATCAAGTTGTTACTGAACCTCGTAGGTCAACTAGAGTAAGATCCACACAGAGTGAATGCGGTAATCCTGTTCGGAAGTCATGTTACTAGACCATGATGAACCTACGAACTATGAAGAAGCGATGGTGAGCCCATATTCCGCAAAATGGCTTGAGGCCATGAAATCTGAGATGGGATCCATGTATGAGAACAAAGTGTGGACTTTGTTTGACTTGCCCGATGATCGGCAAGCAATTGAGAATAAATGGATCTTCAAGAAGAAGACTGACGCTGACGGTAATGTTACTGTCTAAAAAGTTGGACTTGTTGCGAAGGGTTTTCGACAAGTTCAAGGGATTGACTACGATGAGACCTTCTCACCCGTAGTGATGCTTAAGTCTGTCCGAATCAAGTTAGCAATTGCCACATTTTATGATTATGAAATATGGCAGATGGATGTCAAAACTGCATTCTTGAATGGATTTCTGGAAGAAGAGTTGTATATGATGCAACCAGAAGGTTTTGTCGATCCAAAGGGAGCTAACAAAGTGTGCAGGCTCCAGCGATCCATTTATGGACTGGTGCAAGCCTCTCGGAGTTGGAATAAACGCTTTGATAGTGTGATCAAAGCATTTGGTTTTTCTGAGACTTTTGGAGAAGCCTGTATTTACAAGAAAGTGAGTGGGAGCTCTGTAGCATTTCTGATATTATATGTGGATGGCATATTGCTGATTGGAAATGATATAGAATTTCTGGATAGCATCAAGGGAAACTTGAATAAGAGTTTTTCAATGAAAGACCTCGGTGAATCTGCTTATATATTGGGCATTAAGATCTATAGAGATAGATCAAGATGCTTAATTGGACTTTCACAAAGCACATACCTTGACAAAGTTTTGATAAAGTTCAAAATGGATCAAGCAAAGAAAGGGTTCTTGCCTGTGTTACAAGGTGTGAAGTTGAGTAAGACTCAATGCCCGACCACTGCAGAAGATAGAGAGAAGATGAAAGATGTTCCCTATGCTTCAGCCATAGGCTCTATCATGTATGCAATGTTGTGTACCAGACCTGATGTGTGCCTTGCTATAAGTCTAGCAGGGAGGTACCAAAGTAATCCAGGAGTGGATCACTGGACATCGGTCAAGAACATCCTGAAATATCTGAAAAGGACTAAGGATGTGTTTCTCGTTTATGGAGGTGACAAAGAGCTCATCCTAAATGGTTACGTTGATGCAAGCTTTAACACTGATCCGGACGATTCTAAATCGCAAACCGGATACGTGTTTACATTGAACGGTGGAGCTGTCCGTTGGTGCAGTTCTAAACAAAGCGTCGTGGCGGGATCTATGTGTGAAGCGGAGTACATAGCTGCTTCGGAGCGACAAATGAAGGAATGCGGATGAAGGAGTTCATATCCGATCTAGGTGTCATACCTAGTGCATCGGGTCCAATGAAAATCTTTGTGACAATCTTTGGTGCAATTGCCTTGGCGAAGGAATCCAGATTTCACAAGAGAACTGTTGGGGATATTACTCTTGGGCGTAAACCGGCCTATCTGGGCGGGTTAACTTCATCGATAGTTCAACGGTGTAAAAGCCCAAGAGGCATGAAAGTAAGGGCCCAAGGCACTGTAGTCGGTTTAGAACACATGGCCGTAAACCGGCCGATATGTAAACTTGTATTGTAAGTTAGGAATAGAGAGACCAACCCGGATACAGTATGAACCAGAGATTGGGACTCTACGAACCGACAGGCGTCACCCGTGTATATAAGGGGACGACCGGGGCGGTTCAAGGACGACAACAACAACTCGAGGCCTAGGCGAAGCTTATTTGCTCCTAGTCATCGAGACCACATCAATCCATCACAACTAGGCGTAGGCTTTTACCTTCATCGAAGGGGCGAACTAGTATAACTCTTGTGTCTTTGCGTCCGCTTTAACCCCTTCAAGTTAACCCGTGGCGATGGCTCCACGACTAAGTCCTTTCATGAGGACATCGCCATGACAAAACCACGACGGTTGGCGCCACCGTGGGGCTATCGCATGATGGTTTGATGATCTTGAAGGGCAAGTTGAAGGAATCGAAGGCTATCTTTGTGGGCGGATGACCAAGAGTCGTCGCGGCAAGCTCTACATCGACGATGCAGGCTGGGGCCCGAGGCGGCTCGATTGAGTCTGGTACGGGTCCCCTTTGGTGGCATACACGTTTTCATCGGCAAGATTGGTGAGCGAGGGCTGGCCGGACATCTGCACCGACCTCGTCGAGGCGGCTCGGCGTCTGAGATCTGCCAGTTAAACCGGCCGTGAAGCGTGCCTTTGTGGGAGTCATCCATGGAGGAAGTTATGAGGGCGGATCAAAGTCGGTGGAGAGACCGTCATCTACTCCGACGATGAGTAAATCAACCGGAGAAACTGAATCTCTGATCGGCTACAAGATGGCGGATTGGGGGCTGTTCGATGGTGCGATATTCCGGACCCCTCTGATCTGCCCAACCGGGTTGGAATATTCATGGCCGGTACACAAGCAGTGCTTCACTCTTCGACCGCTGCGGCGATGATTGCCGGTTCAACAGCGGTGACGGCTGCCGGGGCAGGAGGCTCTGTGCGCCCGCCGGCTCAAGTTTTATCAGATCTGTTCGATGCGTTGGCTACGCTCATGGCAGAGGTTAACCCGGCGGACCAGGACACTCATAACGCGTAGATTGCGAAGGTGAAGGAACAAATCACTCAGGCTAAAGCGGATCTAGCAGCTGCAGACGCCAGGATGACGGTAGAGCGGGCCGCTTTAGATGCGCATGCTTATAGGCTCATGCTGGATCAGAGCGCGTCACATGAAGTCATGAAGAGGAAATACAGATCCCGTTTGCCTTCAGTTTTCGAGGGAAGAGACCTCTTCAACACCCCCGGAGCGGGAACTAGTAATCCGCCGGTGGTAAACCGGGCGGAAGCACCTGGGACGGGCGCGCCGGTTCAGCCCCGCTTAATAGATCTACCTTGCCATAATGCCGGTCGCCTCGGGCTGTGCAAACACCTCGGGTCACTACTCCAACCCGATGGATAACCTTGTTGCAGCTGCGGCGCGGCTGGAGGCTATTCAATTGAAGGCGATTCACCACAGGCGGTAGAGAGACGCGCTGGTCAAGGGCTCCTTAGGACAGCTTTGGTCCAACAGAAGCATATTAAATGCGGCCTGACGGATCCACTCTACCCCCCAAGCCGGAGCTATAGCGAGCACGTGGATGAACCGGCCGTATCAAGTAATGCGGCGTGGTGCGCCCGTAGCAACAACCCGGCAGGTGGCGTCGATAACGCTCGGGAGGTGGTGGACCGGGCCCGGCGGCAGGGAGGCGAGTTAGCAAGACTGAGATCGGGGTTATCGACTTACGCCGGTTCGTCCGACCATCTCGGTCGAGCACAGGGTTACCTATAGCTCTTTGGGGTGCCTTGCCTCGTCCCTGCTTTCGCAATATCGCTTGCCCAAAGACTTCAAGGGTCCGCGCAAGGTGCCAAATTACACTGCCGATTTAGCTCCAGAAGCATGGATAGAAAGTTATGAGATGGCCATGGAGATGCTGGATGAGCCCGCATGTGCAAATTACTTCACCATGATGCTCGAAGGCACGGCCCGTACTTGGTTGAAGAGCTTGCCACCCAACTCTATCAATTCATGGGCTCAGTTGCGGACCCGGTTTATCCAGAATTTCAAACATACCTATAAGCAGCCCATGTCCGTAGTGGACTTGGCGGCTTGTGTCCAGGGGGAAGCGGAGTCAACAACCCATTGGGTACGCCACGTTTCGGAAATCTTGCACTCGTCAGACCGGATCAACGCTGACTCTGCGATCTTAACCCTGGAGGGCAACTGCCGGTTTAAGCCTTTAAAGTTGAAGTTGGGGCGCATGAAGCGGTTTTGTAATGACATGGGCACTCTCATGGGCGCTTTAGTGAAGTATGCTGATTACGATAGTACCAAGGACCCGAGTCCGACGATGATGAGACGGGGAAGGAAGGAAGAACAGCAACTCAAGGGCCAGCAACATCACTCGGCAGGTAATGGTGGAGGCAAGCGTAAAGCGAATGGCAACATGGACTTCGTAGCCAACACCAACATGCAGGACAAGGGCCGGCGGCGCAAGGGTAAATAGCCGAATCGAAGTGGAGCGCCTAATCCCAATCTGGACCGCTTGAATTATCTGTTGAATCAACCCTGTCCAAAGCATGGGACGAAGGAGACGCCAGCAAACCATCTCTGGAAGGATTGCTACATTATGCAGGAGTTCAAGAGTTCTAATGCTTTCGGTATGATCAAGGTTCCGGCGGTTCGGGATCCGGGCAGGTTACGGTGGAGGAAATTCCGGTTCAGGATTTAATGGTAATCCAGGCGGACATAACAATTAGAACAATCAGAATAACCAAGGTGGTTACAATCAGCAGCAGCAACAGTCGGGTTATCAGAGCAACCCAAAGCAGTTGAATAGTGGGCAGTACCATGTCTTCACCACTAGCTTAGACAAGCGAGACCGAAAGCTTCAGAAGCGGGCAGTCAACGCTGTTGAATCGGCCGTGCCTCATTACCTACGCTGGTCAGAGCAGCCCATTGTATGGAGTAGAGAGGATCATCCTCCCCGGGTTGACAATCCGGGTCAGCCGGCCACAGTGGTGGCACCTCGGTGGGAGGTTATAAGTTCACCAAGGTGCTCATGGACGGAGGGAGCAGCATTAACATCTGTACTATGAGACCTTCCGTCGTATGGGGTTAACAGATAAACATCTCAAACCGTCCAATACAGGTGTTCCATGGTGTAGTACACGGCAAGTCAGCATATCCGGTTGGTAAAATAGCTGGAAGTGGCCTTTGGTGATGAATATGACTCGAGATCGGAAACATTGGCGTTTGAAGTGGTAAAAATCCAAAGTCCATATCACGCCCTATTTGGGCGGCGGCTTATGCCAAGTTCATGCACGGCCTTGTTATATCTATTTGCAGCTCAAGATGCCGGGTCACAAGGGACAATAACGGTTCATGGGAGCCGCAAGATCGCTTTGGAATGTGAGGAAGGTGATGCGGCTTACGCGAGTCGGTTTGTGCCACCGAGAGCTGAAGTATTATAAGGACAATGTTGATCCGGCGGACATGACTCCATTCAAGAAGCCAACTACAGAGCATGATCCGCCCGAAATTCAAATCGGCAGGTGAGACTAAGCTTGTTGACTTCGTGCTGGCGATTCGTCTAAGCGATTCAACATCGGTGCCAACTTGGATCCGAAATAGGAAAGCACGCTCATCGAGTTCATCCGTGAGAATCGGGACATTTTTGCATGGAAGCCTTCTGACATGCCAGGTGTACCGAGGCAACTCGCTGAGCACACTCTTAATGTTGATCCCAAGTACAAACCGGTGAAGCAGTTTCTCCGCCGGTTTAACGAAGAAAGGCGTAAGGCCTTTGGAGAGGAGGTGGCCAGGCTCTTAGCAGCTGGCTTTATCGTTGAAGTTTTCCATCAAGAGTGGCTTGCTAATCCGGTGCTGGTTCTTAAGAAAAATGACACTTGGCGCATGTGTGTAGATTACGAGATCTTAACAAGGCTTGTCCAAGAGATCCTTTTGCCCTCCCGCATTGACCAGATTATTGATGCCCGCTGCGGGTTGTGGCGTTGAGCTTTTGGATGCGTATTCGGGTATCATCAGATCAAGATGGCGTTAAGGACCAGGAGAAGACGGCGTTTATCACTCCCTTTGGAGCCTTACGCTATGTGTCTATGCCTTTTGGGCTCAAGAGCGCCCAAGCAACTTATCAACGCTGTGTGCAAATTGCTCGCATAAACAGATCGGCCGTAATGTGCACGCCTATGTGGATGATATTGTGGTCAAGTCAAGGAGAAGGAGACACCGATTGGCGATTTGAAGGAAACCTTTGACAACCTGCGGGTTTACAAGATGATGCTCAACCCGGCCAAATGTGTCTTTGGTGTTCCGGTAGGCAAGTTATTGGGTTTTCTCGTGTCTAACAGGGGAATTGAAGCTAATCCGGAGAAGATTACGGCTATTACCTCCCTGGCTAAACCGAAGTGCATTAACGATGTTCGGTGTTTGGCAGGCTGGATTGCCTTGTTGAGCAGTTTATCGGCCGCCTTGGAGAGAAGGCCATCCCTTTATACCAGATCTGAAAAAGACAGACCGGTTTATGCGAGTCCGCCGCCGATGAAGCGTTGGAGGACTTAAAGCGGCAATTAGCCAACCCTTTGTGCTCGCCGCTCCCATTGACAAGGAGCATACGCTATATGTTGCTGCTAATGCCAGGCGGTCAGCGTGGCCATTGTGGTGGAGCGGAAGGAGGCAGGAAGGAGCATCAATTCAACGTTAGGTTTATTATATCGGTGAGGTACTTATCGAATCTAAGCAAAGGTATCCGCATTGGCGAAGCTGGTATATGGAGTTTTATGGCAAGCGGAAGTTGAAGCGATATTTCCAAGGGCACCCCATCACGGTGGTCGATTCTGCTCCCTTAGGCGATATCATATAGAACCGGAAGCGGCGGCGGATTGCCAAGTGGTCTATAGAGCTTGGGCGCGACGGTGCGAAATGCATGCCTCGGACGGCGGTGAAGTCTCAAGCACTTGTGGATTTCATTAATGATTGGACGGAGTTGCAAGCACTCAAGAAAAGCGGATCTTACATATTGTACCATCCATTTTGACGGATCCAGCAATTGAGGGCTCGAAATTTGAGTCGTATTAACTTCCCCACGAGGTGACAAGTTTTGTTACGTTCTCCTCTTAATGTTCCTTGTACTAACAATGCAACTGAGTATGAAGCCTTGCTCCATGGTCTCCGGATGGCTAAGGAGATGAATCTAAGCGGGTTAAGTGCTTGGTGACTCGGACCTAGTGGCTCAACAGTGTCCGGCACTTGGGATTCAAAGGACCCACTCATGGCTGCATATCGTCGTGAGGTGGATATTGTATGAGTCATTTCAAGGGCTATCGGTGGACCACGTGGACCGTCGGAAGAATGAAGCGGCGACGCTTTAAGCCGGTTGGGGTCTCAACGCAAACCAGTCCCGCCCAATTTTTTCTGGACGTGCTGCACAACCCATCGGTCAAGCTCCCTGGTGAAGCGGATTTGGCTATTCCTGATCCGGAGGCCCAATTGGTGGCAGATCTTCACGTCACTCCGGATTGGACGCTTCCTTATCTTGCGTACATGAACCAGGGCGAGTTACCATTAGATGAGACGTTGGCCCGGCAGATAGTCCGGCGATCTAAGTCTATGACCATTGTTAATGGCGAATTGCATCATTGCAGCGTGTCAGGGGCGTTTCAATGTTGTGTGTCCCCTGAGGAAGGCTGTGAAATATTGCGTGAGATCCACGAAGGAGATTGTGGTCACCACGCAAGTTCAAAATCTTTGGTGGCTAAAGCGTTCCGCCACGGTTTCTATTGGTTGACTGCCCATGCTGATGCGGAAGATCTGGTCAGACGATGTGATGGTTGCCAAAAGTTTTCCAGACGTGCTCATGTACCGGCCCAAGAATTGAGGATGATTCCAATTACTTGGCCGTTTGCGACTTGGGGGCTGGATATGGTTGGACCTTTTAAAAGGTCCAAGGACAAAAAGACCCACCTCCTGGTGGCGGTTGACAAATTTACAAAGTGGGTGGAGGCGTAACACGTTAGCAAGTGTGGCGCAGCCACGGCGGTTCAGTTCATCAAAAGGTGATTTTCGGTTTGGCTTTCCACGGTATCATCACGGATAATGGTACCAATTTGTCCAAAGGTGCCATGAAAGAGTTCTATGACGTGAGCACATCCGGCAGCGTTTCTTCCATAGCCCACCCACAGTCCGGTGGTCAAGCGAAAGGGCTAATCAAGAGATCTTGAGAGGCATCAAGCCCGGCTTATGGTCCCTTTGCGAGAGGACACGGGTTGTTGGGTAGAAGAGCTCACCATGCGTGTTATGGAGTATCAACTTTTCGCCTAACAGATCCACGGGATACACGCCGTTCTTTATGGTCTATGGAGCGAGGCGGTTCTCCCGATGACATCCGTCATGACTCACCTCGTGTGGCAGCTTATGTTGAAGCGGACAACGAGGCGGCACGGCGGACGCTTTGGATCGGTTGGATGAAGGCGTGACATAGCAGCTGCCCGCTCGGCGATTTACCAACAGGATCTTCGTCGTTACCATAGTCGCCGGTCGAACAGAACTTTTCAAGAAGGAGATTTGGTGCTTCGTCTCATCCAAGACCGGTGATATGCACAAGTTATCCCCACCTTAGGAGGGACCTTTCGTGGTCGCAAGAATCTGCACTGTGGTCGTACTATCGATCGATATTCGAGAGCATAAAGACTCACGCACGTCGGAGGAGGAGACCAACAGGCCGTGGAACATAGCTCATCTTGACCTTATTATACACGAGCCATCGGCTCTACTTATGTACATATTATGACGGTGTATATATTATGAATAACGTAATAAAGCTGGAGCCTCGGCTAAAGCGGGTATCTGTTACATTACATCACGTGTGGTTACATGGAGTTGTTCTATCTTAAAGCGGCCTCCGGTTTACCCCTGAATTTGCTTTCAAAAGCTTTGTGATATCACTTGGGGCTTGGTGGTGTCGAACCAATGCAACACCTTTTGATAGCGAAAGCCACCAGATCACTTGGGGACATGGTCAAGTCTGAACCAGATCACGCCTCTTGATCGACCTAAGGCCATAGAGTCACTTGGGGCTTGGTGAACACGAACCATTGCCACGCCACTTGATCGGCATAATGCCATGGTTTGAGTTGGGGACTGGCTGACTTGAACCATGGCTACACCTTATAGGGAGCTTGGTGGTGTCCGACCATGGTAACACCATCGATCGGCTCGATAAAGCCTTCTTTTTTGCAAGCGGTTTATCATTGCCTTTGCTTCCATGTTCTTTCATAACTATTATTTGATTTTTGTTGCGTTTCTTAAACCGACAACATTTTAAACAGTTCAAACTGTCAATTGACGGAATTTGATCCATTTTTTTATCCGGAGATAATATCACCGGTTTGACTTTTTTCTATTAACATCCCATTATGGAGTAACAGGGGGCTTGTCATGACCCGACACGGTTTACATGGTAAACCGGCATTAAAAATACAGAAGCTGTTTTCTCCTTTGACGGTAAGGGTTTATACAACCTCCGCTTCAAGATTGGCTAAGCCAACTTTATGCCCAGCGATGGCAGGTATTTTGTATCACAAATTTTGATTATATACCTCAATATTTTATTTCATATGAACATCACAAGCCGGCTGGCGGCAGAAACCGCCGTGGCGGTTTAAGATTTTGTGATTGCAGGCAATATAGATTGCGAGTTTCGATCTTTCAAGCAAAAGTATCAGCACCTATGCACGAAGGCATATTAAAAGCAAGAGTGTTGGCTATCCTATTACAAGGCAACATGGTGCCCAAATAAGATCATTGTTTCTTAGCGGAATATGATGAAGCAGCTATTCAAACCGGCTTCGGTTCATGCTTGCTCGCCGCCCGATGCGAGGGTTGTGGGTCGAATCTGCGCCGCTTGACTTCTTCATCTCTACCCAGCGGCTGAAAGTCAACAGTGGTCCAGTCGATTCCCATTAAAGCTTGAAAGACAGCCTCCTCATGGATCAAGGAAGATGGTTCAATATCAGGAGCGTAAGTATGCTTACGGATCGGAGGACTTAGGTTCTCCGCTTCAGGAATAGGTGCAGCTACTCGCTTGTTACGATCGTCATCTTGAGCTTGATAATCGACAAGTTTGCCTCTTGACCAATTGGCAAGCGGAGGCGCCTGCCGGTTTATCGCTCTCAGGTCATCTTCGTTGAACTTTGAGCCGTCTTCCTTCAGACTGGGATAGCCCTGAGCTGCTTCAACAGGATCGAAATCTGGCACCCATGCTTTGGCCCGGATTAAGGCGTTAATGGCGCCGGTTCGAGCAGCAGATTTCTTCAGCTCTTCAATCCGGGAGTTAAAAGAAAAGATAGGAAATCTTGCTTTTCAGAGTTATCGTCCCGATAAAAAATACATTCTTGTGATAGGCCCTGTTCCCGGTAAGAAATGAAGTACGGATTTATTGGTTGATTGTATCCTTAACCATTTCTTTTTTTGACACGAGGAACTACTCACCATGAATCCACTAATTGCTGCTGCTTCTGTTATTGCTGCTGGATTGGCCGTAGGGCTTGCTTCTTTCTTTATTTCGTGATGAGTCGTATGCTTGCGACAATAACGACAAAAAAATTTGAATTCTAATTGTCCGGGTCGGAATGATTGGGCGTAAAGCGTCAGTAGGTGGCTTTTCAAGTCCGCCGTCAAATCGAGGCTCAACCACGGACGGTGATGAAACTACCAAGCTGGAGTACGGTGAGGCGAGAGGAATTTCCGAAGGGGCGGTGA